>JAJJBR010003051.1:58881-81179 GCA_022817965.1 Solanum lycopersicoides
TGACAAAGTTGGTATCAGAGCACTAGGCTAAATTCCGAGAATAATAAGTTCACATCAACCACATTGATTAGTTTCTAAGTCATGGTAGTGAAGTGCACCACTATCCTAGATTAGAGACTGCATGATGCGTAGGAAAATTTCCCTTCTTCTGATCTTATCGTGCTTTTCCTAATGTCTGATTTCTTGGTGTTATGAGCGTGTCTGACATCAATTCTTGTTGTTTTCAGAGAATGAATACTAGGAGGATATTGGTCGAGGAGAGGAGGTGCAGCATCTGGGGACAATCAGGTTTCCACCCCAGCTCCAGCTGAAGAGTGGTTATGCCAGCTAACCCAGCTGGTTGACTGATGCTGAGGTAGGGCATATCTGGCCCAGATGGCATAGGCCATTACTATGCAGGCCAGGATATGACTGCCAAGGCAACGGCAGGATGTTCAGAGGGAGAACCCACCGGTTCGTAGCATGCTGACAGTGGAGAGCTTCACAGGATGAATCCTCTATTTTCACAGGGTCTAAGACTTCAGAGGACCCCAGGAGTTAGTGGATGAGGTGCATAATTTTGGTGGCTATGGGGGCCACATGCTGAGAAGGCTGAGCTGGCTTCCTATCAGCTCAAGGATGTGCAAGACTTGGTGCAAGATGTGGCAGGATAGCCGAGCTTTGGGCGGAGTTCCAGTCACTTGGGAGCTGTTTAAGACAGCCTTTATGGAGAGATTCTTTCCCAGAAAATGAGGGAGGCAAGGTTGAGGAGTTCATTAACCTTAAGCAGGGATCTATGACAGTCAGGAGTATTCCCTGAAGTTTTTAAGCTATCCAGGTATGCTACTTTCCTTAGTATCTAACAGCAAGGTAAGGTGAATACTGAAGTTTGTTAAATTATCCAGGTATGCTACTTCCCTTGTGTCTAACAGCAGGGATGAGATGAGCAGGTTCCTCACAGGAATCAATGGAGATCTGGAGGAGGAGTGTCGGTCTGCGATGCTCCATGATAATATGGACCTCTAGGTTGATGGTGCATGTCCAGCATAGAGGACAGCCGCAAAAAGAGGGGTATTCGTGATGCTAGGAGGCCTAAGCCTCAAGATCAGGCAGGTCCCAGCCATGGAGGCACAAACAATTTTGGCGTCCGTGAGCAGCCCAGGTTCAAGAAGGGGCAACAGAGTTCTGGGAACTCTAATCTCAGAGGAGTACAACACCTAGAGGAGGCAGACCTGAGCCAAGAAGGGCAATGGAGGTGAGATGCAGCGTCCTAAAAAGACTGTGCTAAGTGTGGCCGAGCTCACAGTGGAGAGTGCAGACAGGGCACTAATGCCTGCTTCGGTTGCGGTAAGAGTGGGCACATGGTTAGAGACTGCCCACAGAACAGAGGTCAGGCTGGAGGTAATGCTCAGCCTAGGCCTAATCCACAGGGTGCAGCAGCAGCGAGCCTCCTAAGAGGAACAGTTCTATGCCCTGAAGGGCAAGGGAGGAGCAGGAGAAGTCCGCTGATGTGGTCACAGGTATGCTGCAAGTATTCTCAACTTCTGTTTATGCTTTACTTGATCCAGGGTCTACGCTTTCCTTTGTAACTCCTTTGCTTGCTCTCACTTTTGAGATATTGCCTGAAGTTCTGCATGATCCTATAGTGGTTAGTACACCTTTAGGAGAAATGTAAGAACTGATAGAGTATACAAGGATTGCCCAATAGTTGTAAGTGGTAAGACTATGTGTGCAGACTTGGTTGAGTTACCCATGCATGATTTTGATGTTATTCTTGGCATGGACTGGCTTCACAGTTGTTATGCTTGCTTGGACTGTCGTAGTAGAGTGGTGAGATTTCGTTTCCTAATGAAGAGGAGCTAGTCTGGGAGGGGTACAACTCGAGTCGTCCTAACCTTGATTTCGAACCTTAAGGCCAATAAAATGATGTCCAAGGGGTTATTGTGTCATCTTGTGAGTGTTAATGATTTAGATCATGACATTCCTTCCATAGACTCAGTGCCTGTAGTGAATGAGTTCCTAGATGTATTTCCTGATGATTTGCCTAGTCCCTCCCCCTCAGAGATTGATTTTGGTATCGACTTAGAACCCGATACTAAACCAATTTCAATTCCTCCTTACAGAATGGCTCCAGCTGAACTCAAAGAGTTGAAGCTGCAGTTAAAAGATCTCACTGACAAGGGTTTCATTCAGCCGAGCATATCCCCTTGGGGCGCTCCAGTGTTGTTTGTGAAAAAGAAAGATGGAACCCTTAGAATGTGTATCGATTATCGGCAGCTCAACAAAGTCACTATAAAGAATAAGTATCCACTTCCCAGAATAGATGATTTGTTCATCAGCTCCAAGGGTCTAGTTTCTTCTCTAAGATTGATCTTCGTTCAGGGTATCATCAGCTTAGGGTTAGGGATGGAGATATCCCAAAGACAGCCTTTCGTACCGTTATGGTCACTATGAGTTCTTAGTCATGTCATTTGGTCTTACGAATGCACCTGCTGCATTTATGGACCTCATGAACAGTCTTCCGTGAATACCTTGACTCTTTCGTCATAGTATTCATTGATGACATCTCATCTACTCTAGGACAAGGAAGAGCATGAACAATTTGAGACTAACCTTGCAGGTACTTAGACAACATCAGTGTATGCCAAATTCAGCAAGTGTGAATTCTGGCTTAGATCAGTGACCTTCCTGGGTCATGTTGTGTCCGATCAGGCGTGGAGGTGGATCCAGGAAGACTGAGGCGTGAAGAACTGGCCAAAGCCTCTTACTCCACTGACATCCGTAGCTTTTTGGGATTGGCTGGTTACTACCGCAGGTTCGTGGAGGGCTTTTCTTCCATTGCTGCAATATTGACAGCTTTGACCAAGAAGAAAGCCAAGGTTGAGTGGACAGAGACTTGTGAGAGGAGTTTCCAGGAGCTCAAAGACAGAGTCACTTCAGCCCTGGTGCTTACTTTTCCTAAGTGTGGTGAGAATTACACTGTTTACTGTGATGCATCTAGGTTGGTTTGGGTTGTGTTCTTATGCAGGTTGGTAAGGTGATAGCCTATGCGTCCAGACAGCTCAAGGTTCATGAGAAGAATTATCCCACTCATGACCTGGAGTTGGCATCTGTGGAGTTTGCACTGAAGCTGTGGAGGAACTACTTGTATGGAGTGCATGTGGATGTATTCACATACCACAAGAGTCTCCAGTATGTGTTCACTCAGAGGGAGTTGAATCTACGTCAACGGAGATGGTTGGAGCTGTTGAAGGATTATGACATGAATGTGCACTACCATCCAGGTAAGGCAAATGTTGTAGCTGATGCTTTGAGCAGGATGATCATGGGAAGTACAACCCACGTTGAGGATGAGAAGGAGTTGGTGAAATGTACACAGACTGGCCAGACTGGGTGTGCGATTGTTGACTCTACTAGTGGGGGTGTTCAGTTCATCCTAGTTCTGAATCATCCTTGGTAGTTGAAGTCAAGGGTCAGCATCTAGATCCTGTGTTGATGGAGCTGAAGGACTCAGTGTGATGAAGATGAATGAGACTTTCGCTTTGGGAGGTGATGGCATACTTAGGTACAGGGCAGGCTGTGTGTACCAGATGTGGATGATTTGCGGACCAGGATTGTTGCAGAGGCCCATGGTTCCAGATATTCCATACACCCAGGTTCCACCAAGATGTATCATGATCTTAAGCAGTTTATTGGTGGATGGCATGAAGAAGGACATTGCAGAATATGTGGCCAAGTGTCCTAATTGTCAGCAGGTTAAGGCAGAGCATCTTAAGCCTGGCGGTCTGACTCAGATTATTGAGGTTCCGACTTGGAAGTGGAGGCCATTAATATGGACTTCGTGGTTGGTCTTCGAGGACTAGGAGGCAGCATGACTCCATATGGGTTATTGTGGACAATTGACTAAGTCTGCCCACTTTATCCCTGTGAAGTCTACTTCAGAGCAGAGGATTATGCGAGACTCTACATTGATGAGATTGGAGATGGGGATTCCTTTGTCTATCATTTCAGATAGAGGAGCTCAGTTTACTTCACATTTCTGGAGATCTTTCCGAAGAGCTTGGGCACAGGTAAAGCTTAGCACTGCCTTTCATCCTCAGACTATGGGCAGGCAGAGCGCACCATTCAGACATTGGAGGACATGTTGAGGGCGTGTGTGATTGACTTCAGAGGTAGCTGGGATGACCATCTTCCTTTGATAGAGTTCTCGTATAATAATAGCTATCACTCCAGCATTGGGATGGCACCGTTTGAGGCACTGTATGGTAGGAGGTGTAGATCTCCAATTGGGTGGTTCGAGGTTGGAGAGTCATCCATTTTGGGTCCTGAGATCATTCATGAGGCCTTAGAGAAGGTCAGAGTGATTAGGGACAGGTTGGCTACTGCTTACAGTCGGCAGAAGTCATATGCAGATAACAAAAAATAGCCTTTAGAGTTTGATGTTGGTGACCAGGTCTATCTTAAGATATCACCTATGAAGGGGGTGATGAGGTTTCGCAGGAAGGGGAAGTTGAGTCCGAGGTATGTTGGGCCATACGAGATCCTACAGCGTGTGGGTGAGGTGGCCTATGAGTTGGCATTGCCTGCGGAACTAGATTCTGCTCATCCAGTCTTTCATGTCTCTATGTTGAAGAAGTGCCTAGGTGATCCAGCATCGATTCTACCTGTTGAAGGTTTGGGGGTTGGTGAAGACTTGTCTTATGAGGAGGTACCTGTTGAGATCCTAGACAGACAGGTCAAGCTGCTGAGGAACAAGGAGATTGCCACAGTGAAGGTATTGTGGAGAAATCATCTTGTTGAGGGTGCTACATGGGAGGCTGACGCCGACATGAGATCCCGCTACCCTCATCTTTTCAGCTCTTAATGTTAGACTTCCTACTCTTAAGTCTATGTTTCCTTATCTCTCCGTATTTTGTTGCTATTGCTTGACTATGCATAGTGATTATGTTATGATCTGAGTGACATTACGATATGTAGTGGTAGTGTCATTTAGGGACGAATGTTCCTAAGGGGGTGATAAAGTAACAACCTTAAAAATGAATAAGACAAATGCTTAAGGTGTCAAGATTAGACCAAGGTTCACACGGATTGATACGCATAGAACCAGACCTCAGAACCCTTACTACGGACAAGCCAACTAACTAGGGGAGTTAATTGAGCTTGGAAAGGTTGGAACCAACCATGTAGGGCTCTCGAAAAAGAAGATTTAATTGAAGGAGTCTTTACCGAACTTAAAAAGAAGAAATCTTGAGTTTTGAGGGTCCAGGGGTAAAATGGTCTTTTCCAGGCCAAGGGTAATATTGTAAGTACCCTAAGGAATCAATTAATTAATTAATTAATTTAATTAAAGAATCAATTCGGGTTGGGTCGACCCGAAGTGACCCGTTTTCGCGAAAGGGTGTCACTCGGGTTTGAGCCCCACTGGAAGCAACGAATTTATGATTTAATTATCAATTAAAATCTGATTTTTGCAAGGGCAAAATGGTCCTTTCACGTATAATTAAATAAATCAGATTTTTGTTTGTTAAGGAAAGTCCTAAATTGACTAAGTCATCCTCTAATCCTAAACAACTTCACACGTTTCACTCTCTCACTTCTATCACCTCTTCACGCTCAAAAACTCTCTTTCACGTTTGCTCTCTGCCAAATTAACGTGAAGAACTGATAATACATCAAGAGTTCTTCACACTTGAAGAACTCACATGAAAATTTAAGAAAAACAAAGTAACAAAAAACGTTAAGGCAAAGAGAAGATTCCGTCGAGTTGGTGGTGAAACTTGAGGAGGCTTGGACTGATTTTTGCAGAGGGTTTTGGGCAGCAACTTCTACGTTTGAACATCAATTAAGGTATGGGATTCTTTTCTCTTGGTCCCTTTCCCAAGAGACACCTTAAGATTCAAGATAATCATTCCGAAAACTAGGATTGTTCCCCGTTGTATGTCCCTGTCACTAGCTCCCATTGAATTATAGGTTGGGTATGTTTGCTGGTACAAAATAGGGATGAAATGTGTTTTCGTGATGTTTATGTGTAAGTATGCATGTTCGGAATTATGTGAATATTGAATATGTTGTCCGAAATCATGTGGGGAAAAAATGATGTGTGTGTGTGCAACGTTGGCAGTGAATGTACTCACTGTTGGAAGTGTGAATTAGCATGTTTAATCTTGGTATTTTATGTGTAAAAGTTGTACACAACGTGATGTTCATTGTAGTGAAATGTGGCTGATTTTAATAACAATCTTTTAGCCAAATAAATTTATGAAAGATGCGCCTAAAAATGTGTTAAAATGATTTATGAATGCACCCTATGAATCATGTGAAAACGTTGATGAAAATGAGTTGAAAAATGACCAAAATTTCCAGCAACTATGCAATATTAATTTAGACTAAAGCTTAACAAAGAAATCTGGAAATTTAAATGAATTTTAAAGGGGTAGGCCACCAGGATTTTAACCTGTGACCTCACCCGTTAGGCTACTGTAATTCGCGAAAAAAGGGATGAAAAATGGGGCTGGGGGGAATCAAACTCGCGTCACTGGATGAGAAAGAGGAGAACAATAAATTAAACAAATAAATGGGAGGCGTGGGAATCGAACCCACGACCTCCAGGTTGCGAAGGAGAGAAGAGAAATTAAAGAAAAATAAAGTGTGAGGCATGGGAATCGAACCCACGACCTCAGGGATAGAAAGGGAGGAGCGAAATTAATTAAGAAAATGAAGTGAGGCTGTGGGGGCTCAATCCCACAAACTCACTTTCAAAATGCTTAGCCTAGCGAAATTTAATTATAAAAAAAATAGGAGGCTATGGGGGTTCGAACCCACCATCTCATAGCCTCTAGCGAATTTAAATTAAAATAAGGAGGCTGTGGGGGTTCGAACCCACAACCTCCCTATTCCAGCGTATATAATGAATAAAATAAAAGAGGCTGTGGGGGTTTGATCCCACAACCTCTTGGTTTAGGCGAAATTGGGCAATGAGATGTTAATGAAAAATAAAAAGGGGTTGTGGGGGTTCGAACCCACAACCCTTCGGCTAACTTAAGAGGAATACCAAGTAGAAAATTAATGATACAATGTTAATGTTGGGGTTCAATCTAGAGTCCCAATGTCATGGAGATAAAAAATAAAATCAATGAAAAATGTAAATGTTATCCAAGTGATTCGAACTTGGATTTTCCTTTCCCAAACTTCCGTATTGATACATAAGTCATACGTGAACAAAATATCCAAGAATAATGACACCTACTTAGATCGAAATCAAGATCTTGGCATATATACAAGATACATAAGTCTTGTACTACATAATCTTAGGAATGTATGAATCACTTAACGAATTATGAATGAAGCCTCATGGATTGTGTGTATAGACTCATAAGTCTAGCATACGTTTAAAAGAAGTGAACCTAAGATGTATGTAATGAAATGATATAACCTTAGAAGGGTTAAGTACGACTGTGAAACACACTAAATGGCCAAGTGCATTGGCATATGATGAAATGATTATTATGTAATGAAATGATGAAACCCTAGAAGGGTTAAGTAAGAGTGTGAAACAGACAAATGGCCTAGTGCATTGGCATATGATGAAATGAACATTCACGTAAAATGGGGTGAGGAATTATGAAGAGCAAATGTGCTAATGTTAATGAATGTGGTGACAACATGATATGAGGCTAATGTAAAAGATGAGAACAATCTCAAATGAGCCTAAGTAAATGTTACCAAAACGTACTCACCTATGAGAGTGTAAAGTTAATGAAGAGACCAGTCTCTATGAACACTCTAATGAAAGTATTGAGATTAACACACTTAATACTAATGATGAGATGAGAAATCATCTATTGAGATATGATGTCCTCATACTAGAAGCCAGCTTCCATGACATATGAGTTGAATATAATAGAACTTTATACTGAGCACCGATAGACTAGCTATGAGCGGTGATGCCTTCTTTAGGGAAGGGCAGAGGTTCACGTAACTCTCATGAGATGAGACTGTCCGGCTTGACGGGTATGGGTCTCCTTATATCTCCTGGTCTTCGAACCTATACTGCCAATATAGGGATCTGGCAGGGTTAAATTCCCATGTACGCAAGCATGTTTTAGGTCACTTTGGCCGGTGATTCCACCTCTTTTTGATGTGGGGGAGACACTGGATTTCATGATGCTCATATGATCTATGTCGGTTAAAGTTAAAGTTCCCAATGAATGAATGAGGCCACCCTCAAATGAAGCACATAACGAAATGAATGATACCAAAGGTGTTAGGATAGGATAATCAAGAGGTGAGCTAGACTCAGGTAATGACACTAGGTTATTCTTGATCATTGCACAGGAAACCCAATGAAAGTCTTAAACTACACCCTAGGTATAGCTGGTGTTTACACTGGCCTATGAACGAAATGAAATGAAGTACTTATGTATGAATGAAGCAGACTCTGTGTTCGCTAATGAAGACTCCCTAGTTGAGGTCTCATATGTTGTGCCCTCATTTTGGAAAGTCTTAATGTCAAGTCCATGATTCCAAAGTCTCATGGAATAGAAATGAATGATATGAAAGAAGCTATGTGCTATATGTTATGTGCTATGATATGTGCTATGTGTAAGATGTTATGTGCTGTGTGCAAAATGATATTTATGATGATGCATGTTACTCTCATGACATGACTTTCCTAATCCAAATTTGGAAAGCTCACTGACTTTCCTAATCCAAATTTGGAAGATTTACTAACTTTCCTAATCTCAATTTTACAAGTCCACTGACTTGACTTTCCATAATCATGTTGTTAGGAAAGAGCTATCTTTTCTCATGCATGTCCTTGGTGTGTGATTGCATATACCCATACTTAGTACAAGTGTGTACCCCTATACAACTCTACAATTTTAGGTGCAGGCACAGGTGGACGCTAGAGCTACAGGTTGACGCTGAAGCTATCCGGACGTCGAGCATTCATCCGGACTTGGTAGGTCCTCATGCATTTCGAGGATGCTGCCATTTATATTCTAGATTAGTTTTAGAGTTGAGCTAGTGGAGCATGTTCCACTAGCGTTTCTTTCCTGTTTTATTCAGACATTGTATTGATGCCATTTTGGCAAGTACATCATTATTACTATATTACAGTATTTGTTTCATTTGATGATCTTAATATCAGATGGTTGATGGTGAACGATTATGTATTAATGAGAATGTTTAAAAAGTAAGTTAAGAAACAAAAAGTTTTAAATTTTGCGCTAAAATTAACCTAGATGAAGTAAGAATGACGTATGTAGGCTTGTCTGCGACCTCTGAGAGGTCAACGACGCAGGTCTCGTCTGGGGTCTAGATTCAGGTCGTGGCAGTTTATTACATTAATATAGTTCTGAAAACATAATTTTAAAACTTATGTAATAGATTAATTGCATGTCTAAGTCATGACATTTCCGAAGTGTTACAATATCAAGATCATAACCTAGGGTTAAGGGGTGAAGGTTAGCTTCTACAAACTACACCAAACCATCAAGATATATCATAATTAAGTTAGAATACATGTTAATATATTCATAATATCCAAAAGAAATCATAAACAAATCAATTCATATCATTAATTTCGAGATTGGGAAAGACCTACATGAAAACACAACTTTTGAAAATACTTTGAAGGAACCCTTTGAGGAAAGAGGTCTCAAAGATGAATTATGTATATCATACTTTAATGTTTGATGAAGAATTGATGGTGAATTTGTCCCTTTACATCTCCTAAAATCCTCCCCTAGCTTGGTCTTCAATGGAGTTCTTCACTAGAGAGAGAAAGAAGATAGAAGGAAGAGAATTTGGGTTTGTGAGTTATGAGAGCTTAGGTTAATCTAATGGGGTTGGGGTCTTTATATGGGGAGTTAATCAAATTAATTAGACTTCCCTTAACCCCTAACTAACCACCTAACCCCTAACTTAATTATTTGGATCTAATTAAAAACGTGCAGCAATTTACAGTGACCACAGACGACACCACGATCGACGAATCGTGGGTCAATCGACGACCACTGTGCCTGTCCATGCTGCACATCTGGCGTCTTGGTCAAAGACTATGAAAATGAGGCCCTCCAATGATTAGTCTAAGTTTGGTCGATGGATGGCATCGACGCCCCGTCGATCAAGACACGCCCCGTTGATTCCCTTTCGTGGGTGCACACTGCCTTGGGCAGTTTCTTGACTACGAACGCAAGGGTCCTCCTCAAGGGCCCTTGGTTGGTCCTTAGGCAGTCGTACTCAAACTTTTTGACCAAGAATCAACTTAAACACATGTTAGACACCCTTCCACCAATTTTCATCAATTTCTGACTTCTAAAAGCTAGTAAAATAGGCTAAGGCACGCTATTACCTCCTTGAACTAGTTTTCAGACGTCATGGACGTTCTTTGACGTTTTGGTTTCTAGACTTTTTAAATGACTTATATTAATTAAAATGAACCTTAAAACAGTGTCTAGACCTTATTACACCTATGTTAGGCTCTAGAGCACGTCTTGGATTTTGAAGTTTTACATTATCCCCCTCTTAGGGACATTCGTCCCCGAATGACACTAAAGTCTTTTGAAGGAAGGAATAGACTAAAAACTAGCAGATCAACCAAGTTTGTCACAATATAAATCATATCACTTACACATGGCAATTAAAATTTTTTTTACCACTCATATGGCTCAAACAACATATTATGAGGAATTTCCTTCTCACAACAACAACATGAGCTCAACATAGCATTTATGAGTCAATTATTTCAAAGTTCAACTTACCAACATGCTACATATCACTTCATAAAGACTCACCATAACAAAATGCACAACATAACTCAAACAAGCAAAATTGCAATTTATCAGCATACTTCACTGTAAGTCAGTGCAACAACCTTCAAAAAAAGAACATTTTGCAAAACTTCACTAAAAACCAAGAAACTTTAATTTCTAATCATTATTTTTATTATTAAGAGGAATGACTAACCTTAGTTATCAAATAGATGAGGGTAACGAAACTTCATGTCGGCCTCGGACTCCCATGTTGCACCCTCAACTAGGTGATTCTTCCATAACACTTTTCCGGAAACGACCTCTTTGCTCCTCAACTTCTTTACTTGCCTATCAAGGATTTGAATCGGAACCTCCTCATATGAGAGGTTATACTTTACACCAAGGCCCTCAATAGGAAGAATAGACTCGGGATCACCGATACACTTCTTAAGCATGGAAACATGGAAAATCGGATGAACCGAATCAAATTCACTAGGCAACCTCACCAACCCTTTGCAAGATTTCATAGGGACCCACATAACGAGGACTTAACTTCCCTTTCTTGCCAAATCTAACCACCCTCTTCATAGGTGAATTAGCAAGTACACTTTATCACCTTCTTCAAACTCTAAATCCTTTCTCCTATGATCGGCATAAGACTTTTGCCGACTATAGGCTGTTTGCAATTGATTTTTTATAATATGAACTTTCTCAAAAGTCTTATATATCAAATCGGGACCAAGAATCGAAGACTCACTGACTTCAAACCACCCAATAGGAGATCTACACCTCCTACCATACAAGGCTTCATAAAGAGCCATAGATATGGATGAATGGAAACTATTATTGTAAGCAAACTCCACCAAAGGCAACTGCTTGTCCCAACTTCCCTTGAAGTCGATGACACAAGCTCTAAGCATATCCTCAAGTGTTTGAATAGTATGCTCCGCTTGACCATCCGTTTGGGGATGAAAACCGGTACTTAACTTCACCTTAGTACCCAACCCTTCTTGGAATGACCTCCAAAACCTAGATGTGAATTTTGCACCCCTATATGATATGATGGATAACGGAATACCATGGCAACAGACAATCTCTTCTATGAAGATCTTTGCGGCGAATAAGGAGACTTGACGGGAATAAAATGAGCGGACTTGGTCAACCTATCTACCACTACCCGTATGGAATCATATGGTTTTTAAGCCTTAGGCAAACCTACCACAAAATCCATATTGATGTCTTCCCACTTCCAAGTAGGAATTTGGATTTCTTCAAGTAAACACCCGGCTTTCGATGTTCAGCTTTTACTTGTTGGCAATTTGTACACTTAGCAAAAAACTTCGCTATGTCCTTTTTCAAACCTGCCCACCAATACACTTCCCTAAGGTCATGATACATCTTTGTTGACCCCGGATGAATGGAATAACGGGACCCATGAGCTTCCTCAAGAATACGTCTCCTCAAATCATGAACAATGGGAACACACAACCTTCCCATGTTTCATAAGCACACACCCCAAACCCACTCGGGATGCATCCCAATACACACCAAAGCCCTTTGTACCCTCCGGTAAAGTGAACACCGGAGCAGAAGTACGCCTATCTTACAAGATTTGGAAGCTCTTCTCACATGTCTCCGACCAATTAAAATTCTAACTCTTCTGGGTCAAAGTAGTCAAGGGAGATGCAATGGATGCAAAAACATCCACAAACCTTCGATAATAACCCGCTAGACCCAA
Source organism: Solanum lycopersicoides (assembly GCA_022817965.1). Classification (NCBI taxonomy): domain Eukaryota; kingdom Viridiplantae; phylum Streptophyta; class Magnoliopsida; order Solanales; family Solanaceae; genus Solanum; species Solanum lycopersicoides. Next base: position 71,356 of record JAJJBR010003051.1, read on the forward strand.
GAAACTCCTAATGTCAGTTGAAGTCAATGGTCTCGGCAAATTTCTCACCGCCTCCATTTTCTTATTGATCAACATCAACTCCTTCACTAGAGATGATATGACGATCTCAACCAAAACTCACATTTGCTATACTTTGAAAACAATTGATGTTCTTTAAGTACTTGCAACACCACTCTCAAATGACCCATGTGTTCACCCTCATTTTTTGAATATACAAAGATGTCGTCAATGAAGACAATGACAAACGAATCTAGGTAACTTTGAAGGATTCATTAGGTGTATAAACGCTGTCGTAGCTTTAGTGAAACCAAAGGACATTACTAAAAACTCATAGTGACCATATCTAGTCTAAAATGTCGTCTATGGTTTATCCTCACCTCCACTCTAAGTTGGTGATACCCCGATCTCAAGTCAATCTTAGAAAAGTAGCTTGCCCCTTGGAGTTGATCAAACAATTCGTCAATCTGAGGGAGAGGATACTTGTTCTTAATAGTGACTTTATTGAGTTGGCTATAATCAATGTACATTCTTAAGGACCCATCCTTATTCTTCACAAACAAAACCGGAGCACCCCATGGAGAAATACTAGGTCTAATGAAGCCTTTGTCTAGTAAGTCTTTGAGCTGAGCCTTCAACTCTTTCAATTCGGTCGGAGCCATTTGATAAAATGGAATTGAAATGGGATTTGTTTCCTGTAGTAAATCGATACCAAAATCAATTTCCCGTTCGAGAGGAATACCGGGAAGATCATTAGGAAAGACCTCTAAAAATTCACTCAATACGTGGACCGACTCAATGGGAGGAATTTCGGAGTCTAAATCTTGGACCCTCACTATGTGATATAGACAACCTTTAGAGATCATTTTGCATGCTTTAAGACAAGAAATGATACGACCTCTAGGAATAGAATTTCCCCCCTTCCACTCTAAAATGGGTTTATTTGGAAGTTAAACCTCACTACCCTCGTTCTACAATCAATAGAGACAAAGCAAGAATGCAACCAATCCATACCCAAAATGATGTCAAAATCAAGCATATCAAGTTCTACTAATTCAGCATAAGAAATTCTATTGGGCAACATTATAGGACAATTTCTACACACTCTTTTTGCGAAAAATGACTCACCCACAGGGGTAGAAACTATAAAAGGTTCATGAAAAATATCGGGAAAATTGTCAAACTTTTTAGCTACAAGAGGGGTAACAAATGACAAGGTAGCACCGGGATCGAGTAAAGCATACACATCTATAGAAAAGACTTTCAACATACCGATAACCACATCTGAAGAGGTCTATTTCTCACCCCTAGTGCGGAGAGCATAGAAGCAGTTCTTCTTAGGAGCATCACTAGAACCACTTGTTTGAGCTTGACCACCCTTGTCTTGGCCCTTCATATTAGGGCAATCCTGACACACCCGGAAATTTCCATGAACTATACTAGACCTTAATATGTCAAGTAATAATTATTTTAGGTCAAAATAAGTGTAAATACCTTGTTTGACAAGTTTCGGAACCATATGATTAACAAAAAGCCTTAACATCCGGAAACTAGCAAAATTTAACTATGTTGACGTCCCTATGTTTGGTTAAGGTTTTAGAGAGTCATATGAATTTCAAAACTTGTAAAAAGACTTTGGTTAGGTAGAGTGAACTATATAGAGTATAAAATTTCTAAAAAAAACACCCCAAGGACACCCAGAAGGGTCCTTGGGGAGTACCCGAAGTTGAGCGAGCAAGCTGCCAAGGCAGCTTGCGCGCATGCAGATTCTGGTGGCAGCTGCGCGTCGCTCAGCCATCGCGTGGGAATTTGGAGTTGGCCTCGATATGCGGGGCTGAAACGGACTTCACTGCCTCATCTCAAAATTCGAAAATAAATTGGGGAATTAGCCTCACGATGCGTACCTACTTCCCAAATATCGTAAAAGTTGTATTTTGGGTGTTTTGACTTCACAAATTAACCCATTTAAGTGAGGTTTTTTTTGGGTAATTTAATGGGTGACTATATAATGTATTAGGGTAAGTTTTATGTAATTTTAGCACTCAAATCAGGTCCCACAAGTTGAAATAAAAAATCTCTCTCTCTCTCTCTCTCTCAAATTCTCTCCTCCTCCAAAACTCCATTGAAGGCCATTATAGATCCAAGAAGAAGATCAAGCCTTCTTGTTTTTCAACCAAATTTTGTGGCTTTCTAATATTTAAGGTATGGTTTCTTTAACTCTTGGTATTACTTTCCCCAAGAGTTCCTTTAAAAGATGATTTTTAAATCCCCCAAAACAAGGATTTTTCTCCTCACATGGGTCTTCTTTCTAAAATGAAATTGTGAGTTAATTGTGATGAATTATGATGAGCTAATTTTGTTTAAGTATGATTTAATGGTTAATTGATGAATTCCAATGAGTTTTTCCTTGAACCATGTCTTTCCCTTAAATCCCTAATTTCTTGGATTGATTAAGGTAAATTTTTTAGGGTAATGAACATGACACTTAATTACTTTGATTTTAGTTATGTTAATACTTCATGAATTGACCTATTTCATATGTTGGTTGTGAGTTATTGGGTATTGAAGTATGAAGTCCCATGAAGGGCAGTGAGGTATGATCTCGATTCTCCTTTGATCTCAATTATGCAAGGTGAATCTACTTATGTGATAATGATGTTATAGCTAATTGTGTTGTTGTGATGTTGGTGACAAGGATCCCTCATACCTAACCCTAGATCTATGAATTGGCTATGAAGTACGTAATTATGTTATGCTATGATTGTTATATGATTGAATGTAGTTTCTCATGATTATAATGTAGCATCTAAAAGTGAAAGGATAGTTCTCACTTATGATCATCTATGAGCTATTATGATAAGATAATCACCTAAGGGTCTAGAAGAGGTTAATGTGAACTTGTATGATGATATATGATGATTACTTAAGGGAATAATTGCTTAGCACCGAAAGGGCATGTAAATGATATAGAGGTCTCACGTTAGTAAGTCCGCCCTCCCACATAAGTTTCTTCACGTTAGTAAGTTTGGATTCCAAATATATGTGTTGTCTAATGAGATGGAAACCCTCATGTTAGTAACTCAAGGTTTCTAGAAACAATCTCTTTTTCCATTAACTATGTGCCCACATAGGACTCTATCTTAGTGGATAAACGTAGAATAGCTATGTAAGAATGGTTGCACCTTAGGCAAGTGTTAACCCTCTCTTTTCGATGTGGGAGTAGAACTCCGGATTACATGTAGCTCACATGGTATCATGTCGGTTATGGTACTTATTTTCCTAAAGTAAAGGTATGAACAAGTTATGTATGTGAACTTCTATTAGGGTTGTCTTAAAGGTTACTACATAGTGTGAAGGAGGGTATGGGACTTCTCTTACACATTGGACATGTGAGATCCTATAGGATGATTCTAGTATTGTGCTATTATGATTATGATTATGTTTATGATAATATTGATAAGTTATGACTAGTATTGGTATATTAAGCATGTTATATATGAGAATATGTTGTAAGTATGAAATGGGTTGCTTAATGTGATACTTAGCTTTGAATAGGGTTATAGGGCTTTATTCTTGGCATTGCACAAGTGTTGCTTGAGTTACTTATATCTTTATATGATTATGATGTTCCTTATATGTGTATATTGAATTGTTGGTCAGTGTGCATAGTTTTGACTAAATGGTACCTTTTCTCATGCATTAATGATTTTTATGCATAGGGACTATACTTAGTATATGTGGTTTATACTAACCCATATTTCTTCCCTTTTTCCCCATACATTGTAGGTTCAGGTCATTGAGGTATCATTGAGGCTAAAGCAAGAAGGCTTGGACTAGACTCTCCAAGTTTTGGTATGCCCTCTAGTTCGAGGATGCTACTACACACTCTATCTTGTATTTACTTGTATTATCTAGTAGAAATTCATTTCTTTCCTATTGTTGAGGATATTGATGTAAGCCCTATGTGGCAATTATGGATTAGGATAAGGGCTTTGCCCGGATTGTTTGACTTTGTTTAGATGGTTGATATGAGACAAAGTATTAGACTAAAATCCTATGCGTTCTTATGATCTATTGCGAGAAGCCTATGGATGCTTCCTATGTAGAGGTCTATGTAAACCTTCATGCTATATAAGCAAAGTTTTAATTTTTCCGCGATTTTGACTTATGATTTGCTATGACGAGTGCTAAGAGAGGCTTGTCTTAGTCCTCATAGAGGACGACAACGCCGGTTATGCCTAGGGGTACTTTGGGTCGTAACAAACTTTGTATTATAGAATAAGGTTAAATCTTCATAGGATTGATGTCTCATTAAACCACGTCTATTTAGGGTCTTATTCATAATTGGTAAGCGCGCCACACTTATGAATGAGAGACTATGTGATGCTTAGGAACTTTCACTCTTTTGTTATTCATTAGTCGTTCCTAAGAGTCTTAACTCTATCAAGTCCTTTCCTCTAATCCTTTATTTGTGATTATAGGCAATGAATACAAGAAGGAACAATGCTCGAAGGGCCGAAAAGGAGAACTTGAATTAGGCGGTTACCCCTCGAGCTTCTCAAACCCCTCAAGTTCCCATTGAAGAAGGGGCTATGTCAAATGTAGAGATAAGGTCGGTCATTCATAGCTTGACTCAAGTGTTGTCTACCCAAGTTGCTAGGGATACAAGGGTGCAAGTGAACCCCAATGTTAATACCACCACTTCAAGGATTAGAGATTTCTCAAGGATGAATCCCCCTACTTTATATGGTTCTAAGGTGGAGGAGGACCCACAAGGGTTCATTGATGAAGTGTTCAAGGTTCTTGATGCTATGGGAGTTTCTTCTCAAGAAAAAGCGAAACTAGCCGCTTACCAACTCAATGATGTTGCTCAAGTGTGGTATGAGCAATGGAAGGATGAGAGGCCGGTTATAGAAGGTTGGATTTCTTGGGGAGCTTTCAAAACGACTTTCCTTGATAGTTTCTTTCCCTTGGAACTAAGGGAGAGAAAAATGCAAGAATTCATCAACCTTCACCAAGGGGGTATGAGCGTAAAAGAGTATAGCCTCAAATTCACTCAACTATCAAAGCATGTTCCTACTATGGTTGCGGATTGTAGGGCCAAGATGAACAAATTTGTTATGGGGATATCCAATATTGTGGTTAATGAATGTAGGTCGGCTATGTTGATTCCTAGCATGGACATCTCTCGTCTCATGGTTCATGCCGGGTAAATTGAAGAACAAAAGCTTAAGCAAGTTGGTATGGAGTTGAAGAAGGTGAGAACCGAAGAGGAAAATTCTTCTAAGAATAGGTATGAGGTTCAAGACAAACCAAGGTTCAAGAAGAGGTTTTCTAATAAAGGATCTTCTAGTGCTCCAAGGTCCAATAAGAGTAAGGTTCCTACTCCAAAGCCCCAAGAGGGAAAAGGTGGTCGTTCTTATGTTGATTGGCCTCTTTGTTATAAATGTGGTAGAAGGCATGATGGCAAGTGTCTTGTGGCCACGGGTAGTTGCTATAATTGTGGGAAGAGTGGCCACATGAAGAAATATTGCCCTATGATGAATACTCAAGGAGGGGAAAATACTCAAGCTCAAGCAAGTGCGCCAAACCCGGATGCTCCTAAGAAAAATTGCTTTTATGCTCTCCAATCCCGAAGTGATCAAGCGAGCTCACCGGACGTGGTCACCAGTATGTTAAAATTATTTTCCTTTGATGTATATGCTTTGTTGGATCCGGGAGCTACGTTGTCATTTGTGACCCCTCTTATAGCCATGAGATTTGATATACTACCCGACATCTAAGATGAGCCTTTCTCGATTTCTACCCCGGTGGGTGATTCATTAGTGGTAAAAGAGTCTATAAAGGGTATCCTATTTCCTTGACCAATAGAGTTATGTTGGTTGACTTTATAGAACTTGATATGTTAGATTTCGATATTATATTGGGAATGGATTGGTTGTATGTATGTTTTGACTATATTGATTGTAGGTCAAGGGTGGTCAAATTTCAAATTCCTAATGAACCCATTTTTGAGTGGAAGGGAGGAAACTCAAATCCCAGGGGTAAGATCATTTCGTGTCTATAGGCTTGTAGTTTAATTGCAAAGGGTTGTCTCTATCACCTAGTTAGAGTTATGGATCTTGAATCCGAGGTCCCTTCCATAGAGTCGGTACCCGTGGTAATGGAGTTTTCATAGGTCTTTCCCGCCAATCTTCACGGAATCCCGTCCGAACAGGACATTGACTTATGTATAGATATATTACAAGATACACAACCTATTTCTATCACTCCTTATCGGATGACCCCGGCCGAATTGAAATAAATAATGTCTCAACTCAAAGATTTGCTAGATAAGGGTTTTATTCAACTAAGCATAGCTCCATGGAGTACCCCGGTATTGTTTGTGAAGAAGAAGGATAGCTCTTTGAGAATGTGTATCGATTATCGTCAATTGAACAAAGTCACTATAAAGAATAAGTACCCACTCCCTATGATTGATGACTTATATGATCAACTCCAAGGAGCGAGTTACTTCTCAAAGATTGAATTGAGGTCGGGTTATCATCAACTTAGAGTGAGGGAGGTTGATATTCCAAAAATGGCATTCCGAAGAAGATATGGTAACTTTGAATTCCTAGTGATATCATTTGGTCTAACAAATGCCCCGGCGACATTCATGGACCTTAAAGAAAGTATCTTGATTTGTTTCTGATTGTCTTTTTTGACTATATTTTTATATACTCAAGGAGTGAGGATGATCATATGGATTCTTTGAGAATAGTTTTTCAAGTTCTCAAGGATAACAAACTTCTTGCTAAGTTTAGCAAGTGTGAGTTTTGGTTGAGGTCGGTGACTTTTCTTGGTCACATTGTCTCTAGTGAAGGGGTTGAGGTCGATGCAAGAAAGAGGAAGTGGTCAAAAGTTTGCCTAGAGCTTTGAATCCTACGACATTCAGAGTTTTCTAGGGTTGGACGGCTACTATCGGAGGTTTGGTGAAGGATTTTCATCTATCGCATCTCCATTAACAGCTTTAACCCAAAAGAAGTCCAAATTCGAATGGTCGGAATCATGTGAAAAGGGTTTCCAATTATTGAAAGATAGACTCACCTCCGCTTCGGTATTGACCTTACCAGAGGATACCAATGGGTTTGTGGTTTATTGTGATGCCTCCCGAGTGGGTCTAGGATATGTTCTTATGCAACGTTGCAAATTCATAGCGTATGCCTTTAGACAACTCAAGCCACATGAGAAGAATTATCCAACACATGACCTTGAACTTGCGGCCGTGGTGTTTGCTCTATAGATTTGGAGACACTATCTATATGGGGTGCATGTTGACGTGTTCACGGATCATAAGAGTCTAGAATATGTATTCAACCAAAAAGACTTGAATTTACGCCAAAAAAGATGGTTATAGCTTTTAAGGGATTATGCTATGAGTGTCCTTTACCATCTCGGGAAATCTAATGTGCTGGAAGATACTTTGAGTCGAGTATCCATGGGTAGTGTGACGCATGTGGAAGATGATAACAAAGATCTAGTGAAAGAAATACATAGGTTTGCCCGATTGGGTGTACGATTTGAAGATTCCCTAAAAAGTGGTGTCATGGTTTGCCATAACTCCGAGTTCTCTCTAGTGGTTAGGGTGAAATCCAAACAACACCTTGATCCTCTATTGATGGAGTTAGAAGAAAGGGTCCTTAGTAAAGCTAACGAGTCCTTCTCTCAAGGGGAAGATGGGGTGCTTAGGCACCAAGGACGATAGTGTGTACCAGATGTGGATGGGTTGAGGGAATTGATCATGGAAGAGGCTCATGGATCCCGATATTCCATTCACTCGGGTTACACAAAGATGTACCACGATTACGAGAAACATATTGGTGGAATGGTATGAAAAGGGACATAGAGGATTTTGTCGCTAAGTGTCCGAATTGCCACCAATTAGAAGTGGAGCACCAAAGGCCGGGTGGCTTGACTCAAAATATAGACATTCCCACATGGATGTGGGAGGATATTAACATGGATTTTATAGTTGGTCTGCCTCGTACCCGAAGGCAACATGACTCGATATGGGTCATTGTGGATAGGTTGACCAAGTCCGCACATTTTTTTCTCATCAAAGTCACATATTCGGTGGAAGATTGTGCCAAATTGTACCTCAAAGAAATAGTGAGGTTACGTGGAGCCCCTTTGTCCATCATTTCGGATAGAGGTACTGAATTTACTTCCTATTTTTGGAAAGCTTTCCAAAGTGGGATTGGTACGAAGGTGAAACTTAGTACCGCTTTTCTTCCCAAGACGGATGGTCAAGCGGAATGCACTATTCAAACCTTTGAAGATATGTTGAGGGCTTGCGTCATCGACTTCAAAGGTAATTGGGATGATCACCTACCTTTGATAGAATTCTCCTACGACAATAGCTACCACTCTACTATCTCGATGGCACCCTTTGAGGAACTCTATGGGAGGAGGTGTAGATCCTCGGTTGGGTGGTATGAGGTAGGTGAGTTTGATCTACTTGGTCCCGATTTGTTTTATAAGGCTCTCGAGAAGGTTCGGGTTATAAGAGATAGACTAAAAGCGGCTCAAAGTAAAAAAAATCCTATGCCGATAATAGAAAAAGGGATCTTGAGTTCGAAGTAGTAGATTGGGTCTATTTGAAAATTTCACCCATGTAAGGGTTGATGAGGTTTGGAAAGAAAGGGAAACTTAGTCCCCGTTATATGGGGCCGTATAAAATTTTGAAGAGGATTTGGAGTGTTGCCTATGAGTTGAAATTGCCATATGAGTTGGCCATGATTCATCCGGTATTACATTTATCTATGCTTAAGAAGTGTATAGATGATCCTCTGTCCATTCTTCCTCTAGAAGGTTTGGGGGTAAAGGAGGACCTTTCATATGAGGAAGTCCTGTTTGAGATCTTGGATCGCCAAGTTAAGAAATTAAGGAATAATGAGGTTGCCTCCATAAAGGTTCTATGGAGGAACAACCTTGTTGAGGGTGCAACATGGGAGGCCGAGGCCGACATGAATACCCATTGTCATCATCTTTTACCCCTTACTCCTAGACAAGATTAAGGTTAGTAATTCCTTATATGATTATTGTGAATAATGTTGAACTTATCATGTTTTTCTAAAATATGTGCATGTTGTAGTAGAAATTCATGCCTAAGTTGAGTTCTTGTCTTTCCATGAAATATGTTTACTATGTTGGTTTTCACTTTAGTGTGTTGTGTGCTAGGAGTGTTCATGGAAGATTATAATGAGCATAATTGATATTGTTTTGATAAGAAATCAACATGTAAACTTTTGATGTTCATATTGAGCTCATATTGAAATGGATTAGGTAGTACCTCGTTATGTGATATGAAAAGTTGAGCTTTTGTTATGGTATGTGTGGATTAAGTTCCTACTAGTTAATGCTATGTTTATGTGTTGAAAGGAGTTGATATTTCATCCTATGAGCTGTTACTCATTATGATATTGTTGGATTGGTTGGCTGCTAGTCTTGAGTTTTTTTCCTCCTATAGAAAGGCTTAGAGTGTCATTCGGGGACGAATGTTCCTAAGGGGGGGGGAGGTGAGTATTGACACACCCGGAAATTTCCATGACCTATACTAGAGCTTAATATTTCAAGCAATAATTATTTTAGGTCAAAATAAGTGTAAATAACTTGTTTGAGAAATTTCGGAGCCATAGGATTAAAGAAAAGCATTAACGTCCGGAAACTAGCGAAATTCAACTATATTGATGTCCCTATGTTTGGTTAAGGTTTCGGAGGGTGATATGAAGTCCAAACCTTGTATAAAGACTTTGTTTAGGTAGAGTGTAGTATAGGATAGTATC
>JAJJBR010003052.1:0-16866 GCA_022817965.1 Solanum lycopersicoides
TACGCTGTCTGGTAGGCCCAAAGAGCATCATCAAGCCTCCTTGACCAATGTGTTCTACTAGCGTTCACTGTTTTGAACAAAATCTGTTTGATCTCCCTATTTGACACTTCAACTTGCCCACTAGTTTGAGATGGTAAGGAGTGGCCACACTATGGCGAACCCCATATTCTCTCCAATAATCCCATGAACAATTTGTTGCAAAAGTGGATCCCCCATCACTAATAATGCCCGTGGGGTACCAATCGACGAAGAATATATTCTTTTTCAAGACCAGCATGACACTCTTCCCCTCATTGTTCTGCTGAGGGCGATAGCCCACCCACTAGATACATAATCAACTGCTAACTAAATATACTTCTTCCATGAGAACTCACAAACGGCCCAATAAGTCAATGCCCCAAACATCAAATAACTCAATCACAATAATGGGGTTTAGAGGGAGTTCTTGCTTTCTTGGAATGCCGCATCTGCTTTGGCATCTATCACATGCTTTGGTGAACTCAATGAGCATCTTGATGAATAGTTGGCCAATAGTAACCACATTGTAAATCTTATGAGCAGTCCAGATACCACTATGATGTCACCAAAGGTGACGGAATGCATGCTCTAAAACACTCAACATCTCAATTTCTGGCACACAACGCCGAATAGCCCATCAGCACAGCTCCATAAAGTATGGTTCATCCCAAAAGAACTTCTTCACATCGTACGTGAACTTTTTCCTTTGATGAAAGGACAAGTCCGAAGGAACAATATCACTACTAAGTAGTTCGCAAAATTGCGAACATGGAATCAAGTCTTGTGAGGCAGCCAATACATGTTCATCGGGAACGTGTCATCAATATCAGTCTTATCCCTAAACTCTCTCATATCTTCATCTTCTAAACGGGACAACTGATAAGAAACTTGATTTTCGGTCCCTTTTCCTATCGCCTTACCTCAAAGTCAAATTCTTGCAGTAGTAATACCCAACGAATCAACCTCGGTTTCGCATCCTTCTTTGCCATCAAATATCTCAGGCTGAATGGTCAGTATGCACATAACTCTAGTACCTAGCAAATAGAGCGAAAATTTTCAAAAGCAAATACTACTGCAAGGAGCTCTTGTTCAGTTACTGTATATTCTTCTAGCTTCATTGAGGGTTTACTAGCAAGTAAAATGGATGAAGGATTTGTCTCTTTGTCCCAATACCACACCAAGGGCAACCCCACTAGCATCGCACATCACCTCAAATGGATTACTCCAATATGGAGAAATAATGATAGGTGCAGATACCAATTTTTCTTTTAGTTCACCGAATGCTTTAAGACAGGATTCATCAAAATAAAATTTACAATCTTTCTCCAGCAGTTTGCACAACGGATGTGCAATTTTTGAGAAATCTTTGATGAATCTCCTGTAAAAACCTGCATGCCCAAGAAAGCTTCTCACACATTTTACAGAGATAGGTGGAGGAAGTCTCTCTATTACCTCGACTTTAGCTCGATCAATCTCTATGCCCTTTTCTGAAATGCGATGACCCAAAACAATACCTTCTTTCACCATGAAGTGGCATTTTTCCCAATTGAGCACTAAATTACAGTCTTCACATCTCTTAAGAACCTCAGATAAATGGCTCAAACACCGCTCGAATGATTCACCAACCACAGAAAAATCATCCATAAAAACCTCAATAGTATCTTCCACCATGTCGGAGAATATTGACATCATACATCTCTGAAATGTGGCGGGTGCATTGCACAACCCAAACGGCATTCTCTTGAACGCAAAGGTCCCATATGGACAAGTAAAAGTGGTTTTCTCTTGATCTTCTGGTGCAATAGAAATCTGATTATACCCTGAATAACCATCAAGAAAACAGTACCTCCCTTTTCCAGTGAGTCTATCCAACATCTGATCCATGAAGGGCACAAGAATATGGTCATTTTCGGTCCATGCATTTAATTTTCGGTAATCCATACACACCCTCCATCCAGTCACCGGTCTCATTGGAACAAGTTCTTTTTTTCATTGGGGACCACAGTCATTCCCCCTTTCTTAGGTACACACTGAACAGGGCATACCCAACTACTATCGACGATCGGATATATTACTCCAGCATCCAACCATTTTATGATTTCCTTCTTCACGACCTCTTGCATAGGTTGATTTAAGCGTCTCTGGTGCTCAATACTTGGCTTATGATCGGGCATGAGTTGGATTTTATGAGAAAAAATACCAGGAGGGATCCCAATAATGTCCGCAATAGTCAACCCAATAGCTCTTTTGAACCTTTTTAGCACTTTCACCAAACTCTCAACTTGTTGTTCATTCAGGTCTGATGCAATGATTACCGGCAATGTGGCACTGTTTCCTAAGAATTCATACCTGAGATGAGGTGGGAGAGCTTTTAGTTCTAACTTTGGAGCCTCCTCTATAGATGGTTTAGCGGGTGGAGACTCGCGATTCTTCATGTCTAGCTCATATTTCTTCGGTTTAAACCGAACATTACCACGATCAAGAGCAGCGACTAATGACCCATATTCTTCAATGCAATCATTATCAAAATTCATTATCACTGCCGCCAGTGCTTCTACACCTAGACGTTCTTCTATTTGTGTCTCGGGTGACTTACCAACTTTGAAGGATATAGCAGACACCGATTGGAGCTCACCACTCTGCCGCATGGACCTACAAATGTTGAAAGTGACTTCTTCATTGTTCAACCGAAATTTCATTTGCCCCATTTCCATATCAACTAAGGCTCTACCCGTAGCAAGGAATGGCCTCCCAAGAATAATAGGCACCTCAAAATTGACTTCACAATCAAGAATAACAAAATCTGCCGAAATATGAACGACTCCACTTTTACTAGCACATCATGGAGTATCCCTATAGGCCTTTTTACTGTTCGATCGGACATCAGTAGCCGCATCGCAGTGGGCTTTGGATCACCCAAACCCAACTTCTTGTAAATCGAGAGGGGCATGAGATTTATGCTTGCCCCCAGATCACATAATGCTTTCGCAAAATGTAATAACCCGATTGTACAAGGAATAGTGAACGCACCCGGATCTTCTTTCTTTTGCACTTAAGATCTTGTAGCAATAGCACTACAATGAAGCATTCTATCATCATCCTCAAAAGTGACCGATCTTTTCTTTGTAACCAGATCTTTCATAAACTTGGCATAACCGGGCATTTGTTCAAGAGCTTCTACCAAAGGGACATTGATAGAAAGCTGCTTCAACATTGTTATAAAACGCTGATATTTACCATCCTCGGTCTTTTTCACTAATCTTTGAGGAAAGGGGGGGGGGTCTAGGCTTAGGAGTTACCTTTTTAGGCACTTCAGCATCTTTTTCAGTGTTATCTTCTACTTCATCACTAACCTCTACCACTTTATCATTATCTCTCATCACCTTTTCCACAATAGACGGCATAGGTGGGTCAATGGTTTGTTTACCACCCCGAGTAGTAATTGTCATACAGTGTCCATCATTTTTCGGATTTTGGACAGTGTTGCTAGGGAGAGTGCCCGGTTGCCGTGTGTTCACAGTCGCAGATAATTGGGCCATTTGCAATTCAAGCTGCTTAATCAATATGGCATGTGTATCGACTTTCTGTCCAATACCCGCTACATAACTCCTTAACTCTTTCGTGTGCTCATCACTAGCATCGAACCTCCTCAGCATCTTGTGCAACATATCCTCAACTCGCACCATACTACCTCCACCATCCCTAGGAGCAACTTCACGATTTTGAGGAGGAATATAGGGCCCACTCCTATGATTTCTGTTACCATAGTTACCCCTGTTGAAGTTGTCGTTGTAATTTCCATCACCGACAAAATTACCCTCACGGTTATAGTTACCATAGTTCCAACCTTGGTTCCCTTGACCTTGGCGCCAATTCTCCTGATTGGAGCCTTGGGCATTCGGTCGGAAACCCCCCGTCTGATCATTTACTGCATAGGAATCTTCCTCATAATAATATTCATCAGTTGGTGGTGGTGGTTTAGACAAGTAGTTCACTGCGTTTATCTTTTCTGCACCCCAGTGACATGTTTTAACACCAACCCAAGCTCAGTTCTCATATGTGCCATCTATTCACGAATCTCATATGTGACTAGGTTGTGTGTGGGTTGCACTGCAAAGGTATTTCTCCCAGTATCTGACTTCCTAGTACTCCATGCTTTATTATTTCGGGAGATTTTCTCTAATTTTTCGGCAATTTCAGCATAAGGACACTCCCCATAAGAACCACCTGCTATAGTATCCAATACCGCTTTATTATTATCATCCTGTCCCCGATAGAAGTGTTCCTTCAGTGACTCATCATCTATGCGGTGATTGGGGACACTTCTCAAAAATGAAGTGAACCTATCCCAAGAACTGCTAACTGACTCTCCTGGTAGTGCCACAAAGTTGTTCACTCTGTCTTTGTGATTTAGTTTCTTGGAGACCGGGTAGTAACGTGCTAAGAAAACGTCCCTTAGTTGGTTCCAAGTGAAAATTGAATTATAAGGGAGCTCAGTGAACCAAATAGCAGTCTCTCCCGTCACTGAGAGAGGAAATACTCTTAGCCCTATTACATCCAAATTCAAATCAGGCCTCCCTACACAGCTTTTACATACTGCCCTCACCTTAGCTATATGGGCATGTGGGTCCTCAGACGGTAGTCCTGAAAACAAACCTCTAGCAGTGAGCATTTGCATTAGACTACTAGTGACTACAAAGGTGTGACCTTCTTGTAGAGGGGGCAAGACAAGTGGCCCATCAGAATCTGCAATATTATCATAACCTCTGTAGTATTCTTGAGGACGTGGAGCGGGATTTTGTCCCCTTTGTGCATCTTGACTAGGATTATCAGGTAATAATCGACCATGAGCATCAAATGGAGCTGGGATGTTCTGGTTTGGATCATCATCATTTATACCCAAGTTTCGATTCATATTGCGTAGTGTACGCTCTAACTTGTGATTGTAGGGAAACAAGGGTTCTCTTCTTCTCCGTGTATTTGGCATACAAGGAAGTTAGTTCTGCAAAAAAATCAAAAACAACAGAAAAAGTAAAATCAGGAAAATATTGACTAAACTTTAGTAATAAGTTTAAGTTAATCTAAAAGCTACTTTCCCCGGCAGCGGCGCCAAAATTTGATACGCTCAAACTTACTTCTCAAATAAGAAGTAAAGTGGTCGTATCAAGTAAAGAACCCAACTGATGAGGTTGGGATCGATCCCACAAGGAAAATAGTTCAGACTTAACTTTATTCTATTATTACTATTATTTAGCCAACTATTTTCCGAGAAAACAAAAGACAAAAGGGGGGTTTTATTTCTAAATTAATGAAAATGATTAACTAAATAAAAATGAACAACTAACAGATTCAGCTTTCGGAGTTTAATCAATTAATAAAAGTAACTAGGGCTTAAGTGTTCCCCACAGGTTCCTAACTTGATAAATCTAACTATAACAATTCTATCCTAATATCTTGCATGTAAAGTGATAAGTTATGTATCTCTAAATCCTTGGTCTGGCATCTAGAGAATTTCACTCCGCACCTTGGTCCGGCTACGTGTGTTGCTATACTAACCCTTATCTTTACCTCATATTAAGCATTGTATTCGGTATTTGACTAAGTTATTAACTCGTACCAACCAATACTAGCCTATTAGATAGTCTACACTAAATCTATGTTGATAATTCTTTTCCTATTATCTACCTCCTTGGTCCGGCAAGTAGCATTAAAGCTAGTTCTAACGTTGGTCATCCGTTAAAAAGACTTCTACATGAAAGAATTATCAATACATGCAAGACACCATTCTAGAATTGTTATTTTAGTTAGATTTTACTTTGTTATTCACCCATGTTCCCACAACCCTAGCTATGGAGTTTAGTTACCCATGTTCATAATTACACAATTCATATTGTTAATGGAAGAATTCATGCACTTACTTTTATGAGAACGAATAAATTCAAGAATTTAACTTGATTAATCAACAAAATCACCAACAATCAATTCCGGAAAAAGTATCTTAATTACCAAAATCGAGAGTTCAATACTATAACAAGAGATCTAAAAATTCTCAAAAAGTCTAACCCCCAAAACGAGGTTTTTCAAACTATTTATAATAAAAACAAAACCTAATCAAAGAAGAATTCTATTTACTAAAAATCTGTCCAAACGCGTCTGGGTCAACGGACCACGTGACGGACCGTCATGGACAAGACGGACCGTCATGGCCTTCCTCGTTCCATGCTTCACACATTCTTCTTCTACTTTCTTCATTCCCCTCGACGGACAGGTATGACGGACCGTTTCAAGCACAACGGTCCGTCGAGGGTCTCCGTTCCAAAATACTTGAACTTCTTGGAATTTGGGTACTGGGACTACTTCTCTGATCATCACGACGAACAAGCAGGAAGGACCGTCGTAGCTATGACGGTCCGTCATGGACTTCCGTAATCCCACACTTGGTCAAACTTCCCCATCTTCCTTCAGCAGCTTCTCTCCTCACTACGATGCCACCTACGGACCGTCACAGCCTCGACGGACCGTCATAAGCTCCGTAGGTGGTCTCTTCTGCATTTCTTTCTCAAAAACTTCCGTGTTCATCCTTGGACAGATTTTTTGCAAACAAAGAGAAACTTACATAAAAATCAACACAAAAAGGCTTTCGACACACACTAAACTTAAGGAAAAAGCATTAGAAATACCGTGGAACCACGGTACATCTGTGTACTGTGATGCTTCTCGAGTAGGTTTGGGATGTGTTTTTATGCAGGATGGCAAGGTGATTGCATATGCATCAAGCCAGTTGAAAATCCACGAGAAGAATTACCCTACGCATGATTTTGAGTTTGCTGCTGTGGTATTTGCATTGAAAGTTTGGAGACATTACTTATATGGTGTACATGTTGATGTATTTACTGACCATAAAAGTCTTCAATATGTTTTTACATAGAGAGAATTGAATTTGAGTCAGAGAAGATGGCTAGAGTTACTAAAGGATTATGACAAGAGTGTCCACTATCACCCAGGTAAGGCCAATGTAGTGGCTGATGCTTTGAGCCGATTGAGCATGGGCAGTGTGTCTCATATTGATGATGAGAAGAAAGAGTTGGTTAATGAAGTACACCGATTGGCTAGGTTAGGTGTACGGCTGGTAGATGCACCAAATGGGGGTATTACGATCCATTCATGTTCTGAATCCTTATTTGTTGTAGATGTTAAAGCCAAGCAGCATCTCGACCCAGTACTCATGGAGTTGAAAGATTCAGTGTTGGGTATGGTGAATGAGTTATTCTGCCTAGGGAGGGATGGTGTGCTTAGATACCAGGGCAGATTATGCGTACCAAATATTGATGATTTGAGACCTAGTATTATTGCAGTGATTCGTGGCTCTAGGTATTCCATTCATCAAGGTTCCTACAAGATTTATCATGATCTGAAGGAAATTTATTGGTGGGAAGGTATGAAGCAAGATATCTCTAAGTTTGTGGAGGAGTGTCCCAATTGCCAACAGCTTAAGGCCGAAAACCTTAAGACTGGAGGTCCTACTCAGTCGATTGATATTCCAACATGGAAGTGGGAGGCTACTAATATGGACTTTGTGGTTGGTCTGCCGAGGACCAGAAGATTGCATGATTCCATTTGGGTCATCGTTGATAGGATGACTAAGTCTGCTCACTTCATTCATGTGAAGTCTACTTACAGAGCCAAAGATTATGCCAAGCTATATATTTATGAGATCGTGAGGTGGCATGGGATTCCTTTATCTATCATTTCGTATAAGGGAGCCCAGTTCACTTCTCATTTTTGGAGATCTTTCCAAAAGAGTTTGGGTACGCAAGTAAAGCTCATCACTGCTTTTCACCCTCAGACGGATGGGCAAGCAGAACGTACCATTCTAACCCTTGAAGACGTGTTGAGAGCATGTGTTATTGACTTCAAAGGGGAGTTGGGATGATCACTTGCCACTTATTGAGTTCTCTTATAATAATAGCTACCATTCCAGTATTGGGATGGCACCTTTTCAAACACTGTATGGTAGGAGATGTAGGTCCCCAGTTGGGTGGTTTGAAGTAGGAGAATCTGCCATCCTTGGCCCCGAGATCATACATAAGGCTTTGGAAAAGGTGAGAATGATCAGGGATAGATTGGCTACTGCTTACAGTCGTCAAAAATCATATGCTGATAACCGAAAGAGAGCTCTTGAATTCGAGGTAGGTGATCAAGTTTACCTAAATATATCACCCATGAAAGGGGTGATGAGGTTTGGTAAGAAAGGGAAGTTGAGTCCGAGGTATATAGGTCCTTATGAGATCTTAGAGCGAGTAGGAAATGTTGCCTATGAACTGAAGTTACCGAATGACTTGGCTTTTCTTCATCCAGTGTTTCACGTTTTGATGCTTAAAAAGTGTCTAGGCGATCCAGCATCCATTCTACATGTTGAGGGGTTAGGAGTCGATGAGAACCTTTCTTATGAAGAGGTTCTCGTTGAAATTTTATATCGCCAACTGAAGATGCTGAGGAACAAGGAGGTTGCCACCGTAAAGGTGTTATGGAGGAACCACCTTGTTGAGGGAGAAACATGGGATGCCGAGGCCGATATGAGATCCTGTTACCCTCACTTGTTCAGTTCTTGAGGTTAGATACACTCTTCCTAAGTCTGATTTTGTTAATGAGACTCTAAATTTTAGTGCATTAGGCGGTTTTGGTGTTTTAAGTCCATAACTGCGTGTATTTATACTTGCACTATATGAGTTCATGCTTGCATTCATGTTGCTATTTTTGTATAGCGTAGACATGATTTTTGTGTTGCATGAGCGTGATCTGCATTAAGTTAAAGTAAGATTGAGAAGGAAGTTCCTCAGTCTCAGAGATGAAGCTTCAGATAAGCTTTGAGTAATGTGCATCATCCAGAGTAAGTTCTTAATCAGATATTCAGAAAGAGTAAAGTTTCAAGTAGGTTAATGTGTTTTTCGAAAATACCCTCCTCGATTCAAAATGATGTGTAGTGTCATTCGGGGACGAATGTTCCTACGGGGGAGGGATAACGTACTATTCCAGAAAATGTACTTGTCTAGTGAAGAGTCTATTAGGCATTAAGAATATGCATTGGGGTACATAGGCATCCAAATATTGGGCATGTTAGAGAATATTGGCGTAAGGGTGTTAGCCAATGTCTACACAAGGAAATTAAAATATACGTCGATGTCAAATACTAAATCCAAGCTTGTTTAGAAATTGTACCTGCAATGAAGAACCTAAGCTAAAATAACTATATACTTAATATACACTCATTAGGTACTAGGCATCCAAGTGTCAAGCCTAGGTACCATAGCACATAATCATTTAAAAGGATCATGTAGATTAAGTAATGCCCAAGGACAAAGTGAGGCTCCTTGGACAATAAGTGAACATTCCAAATGAACTTTCAGAGTGGTTAGTTAGGAAAGTTAACGGAACCACATGTACAAGAACATGTGCAAGCACATGTGCAACCGGCCGAGAGACCAAGCTAACCGATTCGGTTAGAGCGGTTTGGGGACAGGTGCGCGTCCGGGTCAAGCCACGTGGGGCCAAGATCCCTAACCGGTCCTAGGCTCTAATTAACTGACCTAACTATTCTAACTAACCTAGGACTAACCAAATATATCTAACTAGTTGACCCGACAACCTAAGACCAAACCGGGTGACACTAAGCCGAGTAACTAACTAAAGAAACATCCTAGTACCTAACCTAGGATGGTCCAAAGGGTTAGTTATGGTCCTAACAACTTAGGGGTATTTTAGTAATCACCCTAGGTTACTTGATTAATTAAATTAGCAACTTAATTAATTAATTTAAATGATCATAACAGAAACCCTTAAGCAATTTCCAGATTTCGGTTAAGTCAAGTGTTCTCATATCTTTAGTCAATTTAGGAGGGGCATTTTAGTAATTAACTAATTAAATTATTTAATTAAGTTATTTTGACTACGTTTAATTAGTTATATTCAGTTCCTAAAGACTTAGACTCACGTTATTCATCAGTAAACCCTACGACTAAAAACAAGCGAACAACATTTGCAAAACCCTAGGCGATTGCAATCAGTTATTCAAGGTTTTCGTGCAAAATGCAAGGTGATCTTCGTACATTCAATTCTACAGTAAGTTATGGGTTTATCTCTTGGATTCCTTTCCCCAAGAGTTTTTTCAAACGTTTTGAAATCAAGAATATCGAAAATAGGGTTGTTCCCAATGAATCGCATGTTCACCTCCCTAGTTCTCCCAATTTCCCATTCTTGTAGTATGTATAATGTAAATCTCGAAGCATGTTGTTGGTATGTGGTGCTAACTGATCATTATGTGTATGTTTTTTTGATTTATAATGTCAAATGAAACCTACATGTTAGATCCGTATACTTAGGGTATTATTTACATGAGATGATAAATGTTGTAATGCCTACTTGTGTCCGAGAAGATGAAATTGTGATAAGTTGTTCATTGAATTGTTTCATAGGCTAATCAAAGGTTAAAAGTTGGCTTGTTTAACATGATAGATTACTATAATATATTCCTGAAGTAATTGACATGGCTAGTGATAATATTATGATAAATATATAGTGAAAGTTTGATTTATTCCAACAAATTGGCTAGCAAAATTATGTCCAAAATATTATTAGAATTGTCCAATACTAAATCATATCAATCTTATATGGCCAATGTATTTAAATGACAAATACATGTTAAGAATAGACTTGACAAGATGTAACTCAATGAACTCATAACTAATTAGAAGACACTGAACTTGGCTTCACTTTAGCCAGTGAACTACTCTTTTCGGTGTGGGAAGACACTGAGCTTGGTTTCACTTTAACCGGTGATCCACCTCTTTTCGGTGTGGGGAAGACACTGCATTTCATGTTAGATAGCATGATTTATATCAGTTAATGCAAAATATTTCTTTAAAGAAAGTAAGAAAGAATGAAAGTACCATGTTCAAAGTGAACAACAGATCAAAGAAGAAGAATGTAAGTTTAAAGTGAACTAAGTAAGCAAGAACTTAAGAATGTCAATCATTAATGTTTGATAAGAATGAAGTTTTAACAAGTTAGTGATTTATGCCAATATTGGAGTATGAATATATGCCCCAAGATCTATATATTATGCAAATAATCAAATAATGGGCATAGCCAATAAAGATTGGCTTATAACATTCATACCCAATTTAACAATAATGAGAAATATAACTTGTGAGTAGGGTAGCCAAATCATTTCCTTAGTCTTTTGGATTACTTACTCGATTCATTGTAGGTATGAGACTACAATGAATCATTGCACTTGTAAATAAAACATAAGATCAAAGGAGATCATTGAACTACACAACAGAAAGAAGAAAAGACTTAAAAATAAACTAAGGCTGGTGAGGTGAGCTCTCGGCCTAAGAAGAGCAAATTTATTAGGTTTTGTTTAAGTTGTTCTAAAATTATGTTCATGATTCCAAGGTCTTATGTTCACATAGAAAATGAGTTGTGTGGCTTAAATTCATGAGAACATGTCATATTCATAGCATAATTAACAAATAACGAATTAGGAAAGTGTAGTGAAGTACTTTTCAAAAATGGCATATTGTTATTGGAAGAGCTTTCCTTGATCATGCATATTCCTTATGTGTTTATGTGCATACACCCATACTTAGTACAAGTGTGTACTAACCCCATATATAATTACTATTTTTATATGTTCAGGTTCTTGAGAAGATTGAAGATTCGACGAAGCAGTTGGATTAGCGATCTCCAGACTTTGGTAGGTCCTCTTGAGTTCGAGGATGCTACACTTTATTATTCTAGTTTTAATACATTAGACATAGCTGGTGGATGTAGTCCCTAGCGTTTTATTTCAAAAATTTGTTCAAGCGTTTGTAATAAGGCCGATTTGGCAAACTATTATTATTATTACGATTCATCATTTTGATTGTTTAATCTATTGATAGATGGTTGCTTTATGTTGAGCTATTAGTATATCACTCTATGCAGTCATATGAAGTCTACGTATACTTCAATAAAGTTTTAAATTTTCCTCAAATTTAACTATATGACTGTGATGAAAGTTAAGAAGAGGCTTGTCTGCGACCTTTGAGAGGTTAACGACGCCGGTCTAATCTGGGGTCTAGATTCCGGGTGTGACAACAACCTCAACCCTAACCCTAACCCTAACCCTAACCCTATCATAAATCCTAAACCCCAAGCCCAAAATACAGATGTTAGAAGTCAAATCATTAACCCCAAACCCTAAAACCTAAAAAACAACCTAAACCCTAACCCAAACCCTAACATTAACCCTAACCCTAACCCTACCGTAAACCCAAACCCCAAGCCCAAAATACCAAAACCCAAACAATAAACACTAAACTATTGATATTACACCTAAAATTTTACACCCTAAACCCAAAAATCTAAAAGAACCCAAAACCCGAAACCTAACCCTAACCCTAACCTTAACCCTAACCCTAACTCTAAATCATAAACCTAAAACCCTAAACCCAAAATACCAAAACCCAAACATTAAATACTAAACAAAAGATTTTAAACTTCAAATGCGAAACCCTGAACCATAATAAAAAAAAATTGCACCCTAACCCTAAACCCTAAGTCAAAAAAAAAACGAAGTCAAAATACGAAAACCCACACATTAAACACTAAACCATAGATTTTCAATTCAAATCCTAAACTACAAACCCTAAAACCTAAAAAAATCTAAACCCTAACACTAACCGTAACCTTTAGCTTAACCTTAACCCTAACCCTAAACCATTAACCCGAAGCATTAAGCCAAAATACCTAAACCGAAACATTAAAACTAAACCATAGATTTTAAACAAAAAATCCTAAACCCCAAAACCTAAAACCTAAAAAAAAATAAACCCTAGCCCTAAGCCTATCCCTAACACGGACCCTAACAGTAAACCTATCCTTAACCCTAACCCTAAACCCTGAATCCAAAGCACAATCTACCAAAACCCTAACATTTAACACTAAACCATAGATATTACAACTCAAATCCTTAACCCCAAATCCTAAAACCTAAAAATAAACCTAAACCCTAACACAAACTCTAACCCTACCATAAATCCTAAACCCCAAGCCTAAAATACCAAAACCCAAACATTAAACACTAAACCATTGATACTAAACATCAAATCCTAAACCCTAAACCCAAAAACCTAAAATAAACCAAAACCCAAACCTTAACCTAACCTAACCTAACCTAACCCTAACCCCCTAAACCATTTAACCCGAAACCCCAACCCAAAAATACCAAAACCAAACATTAGACACTAAACCATATATTTTAATCCAAAATCCTAAACCCAAAACCTAAAACTAAGAAAAAACTTAAACCCTAACCCTAACCCTATCTCTAACACGACCCTAATCCTAATCGTATCCTTAACCCTAACCCTAAACCGTATACCCTAAACTCAAAGCCAAAATACCAAAACCCTACGTTAAACGCTAAACCACAGATATTACAACTCAAATCCTTACCCCTTAACCCTAAAACCTAAAAATAACCTAAACCCTAACCCTAACCCTAACATTAACCCTAACCCTAACTCTACCATAAACCTTAGACCCAAGCAAAAATACAAAAACCCAAACACTAAACACTAAACCATTGTATTAAACCTCAAATTTTACACCCTAAACCCAAAAATCTAAAAGAACCCAAAACCCAACCCTAACCCAAACCCTAACATTAACCCTAATCCTAACTCTAAACTATAAACCGAAACCCTAAGCCCAAAATACCAAAACTCAATCATTAAATAATAAAAATAGATGTTAAACCTCAAATGCTAAAGCATGACCCATATTAAAAAAACTACACCTTAACCTTAAACCCTAAGTCCAAAATACGAAAACCCAAACATTAAACACGAAACCATAGATTTAAACATCAAATCCTAAACTAGAAACCCTAAAACCTAAAAAAAACTAAATCTAACCCTAACCCAAACCCTAACCCTAACCTTAACCCTAACCCTAACCCTAAACCATTAACCTAAAAGCTCAAGCCCAAAATACAAAAACCCAAACATTAAGCACTAAACCATAGATTTTAAACTGAAATCCTAAACCCCAAAACCTAAAACCTAAAAAAAAAAAAAAAACCTAACCCTAACCCTAACCCAACCCTATCCTATCCCTATCTTAACCCTAAACCTAAACCCAAAGCCCAAAATACAAAAACCCTAACATTGAACACTAAACATAGATATTACAACTAAAATCCTTAACCCAAACCAAAAACCTAAAAAACAACCTAACCCTAACCCTACCATAAAATTCTAAACCCTAGAATACAAAAATCCTAAAATAAAAACCCAGACATTAAACATTAAACCATAGATTTTAAACCTCAAATCCTAAACCATATACCTTAAAACCTGAATAAACCTAAACCCTAACCCTAACCCTAACCCTAACCCGATCCTTTACCTAACCCTAACCTAAACCCTAAACTCAAAGTCCAAAATACCAAAATCCTAACAGTGAACACTAAACCATAGATATTACAATTCAAAACCTTAACCCCAAACCCTAAAATCTTAAAAAATCTAAACCCTAACCCTAACCTAAACTCTAACCCTAACCTTCACCCTAACCCTAACCCTAAACCATTAACCCAAAACCTCATGCCCAAAATAAAAACCCAAACATTAAACACTAAACCATAGATTTTAACTGAATATCTTGAACCCCAAAACCTAAAATCTAAAAAAACACTAAACCCTAACCTAATCTATCCTTAACCCTAACACTAAACCCTAAACCCTAAACCAAAGCCCAAAATACCCAAACCCTAACATTGAACACTAAACCATAGATATTACAACTCAAATCCTTAACCTCAAACACAAAAAACTACAAACAACGAACCTAACCCTAACCCTTACCCTAGCCCTACCATAAATCCTAAACCCCAAGCCTAAAATACCAAAATCCAAACATTAAACACTAAATCCATTGTATATTAAATCTCAAATCCTAAACCTAAACCCAAAATCTAAGAAAACCCAAAACCCTAACCCTACTCTAACCAAACCTTAAACCCTAACCCCCTAACCCTTAACCCTAAACCCAAACACTAAGCTCAAAAATACAAAAACCCAAACATTAAATACTAAACCATATATTTTAACCTCAAATGCTAAACCATGAACGATAAAACATAAAAAACTACACGCAAACCCTAATCCTGGCCCTAACTCTAACCCTATACCTTTAAAATCTATGGTTTAGTGTTTAATTTTTGGGTTTTCATATTTGGACTTAGGGTTTACGGGTTAGGGTGTAGGTTTTTTTAATATGGTTCAGGTTTAGCATTTGAGGTATCACATCTATTGTTAGTATTTAATGATTGGGTTTTGGTATTTTGGGCTTAGGTTTTGGGTTTTTATTTTGAGTTAGGATTAGGGTTACGTTAGGGTTAGGGTTAGGGTTAGGGTTTTTATTCTTTTAGATTTTTTGGTTTAGGGCGTAAAATTTGAGATTTAATATCAATGGTTTAGTGTTTATTGTTTGGTTTTGGTATTAGACTTGGGTCTAAGGTGTCTGGTAGGGTTAGGGTTAGGGTTATGTTAGGGTATGGTTAGGGTTTAGGTTATTTTTAGGTTTTAGAGTTTGGGGGTTAAGGATTTGAGTTGTAATATCATGGTTTAGCGTTTAAGTTAGGGTTTTAGTATTTTTGGCTTTGAGTTTAGGGTATAGGGTTTAGTGTTAGGTTAAGGATAGGGTTAGGGTTAGGGTTCTGTTAGGTGAAAGGGTTAGGGTTAGGGTTTAAGTTTTTTTTATTTTTAGGTTTTGGGGTTTGGATTTTTGTTTAAAATCTATGGTTTAGTGTTTAATGTTTGGTTTGGTATTTTGGGCTTAGGGTTTAGGGTTAATGGTTTAGGTTGGGTTAGGGTAGGTTAGGGTTAGGTTAGTTTAGTTTTTTTTGGTTTAGGGTTGTGGTTTAGGATTTGAGATTTAAAATCTACGGTTTAGTTTTAAGGTTTGGGTTTCGTATTTTGAACTTAGGTTTTTTTTCTTGGACTTAGGGTTTAGGGTTTGGTAAGGTAGGGTTAGGATTAGGGTTATGTTATGTAGGTTTTTTTTTTTAGGTTTTATGGTTCTGGGTATAACATTTGACGTTTAAAAATATATGGTTTAGTATTAATGTTTGGGTTTTGATATTTTGGGTTTAAGTTTCGGGTTTATTATTTACAGTTAGGGTTGGGTTAAGGTTAGGGTTAGGGTTAGGTTTAGAGTTAGGTTTTTTTTTTTTTTTTTAGGTTTTGGGTTTAGAGTTTAGGATTTGAGTTTAATATCAATGGTTAGTGTTTAATGTTTGGGTTTTTGGTATTTTGGCTTGGGGTTTAGGATTTTTGTAGTGTTAGAGTTTGGGTTAGGGTTAGGTTGTTTTTTAGGTTTTAGGATTTGGGTTTAAGGATCTAAGTTGTAATATTATGTTTAGTGTTAAATGTTAGGTTTGTGTATTTTTGCTTTGGATTCAGGGTTTAGGGTTTAGGGTTAGGGTAAGGATAGGGTTAGTGTTAGGGTTCGTGTTACGGAGGCTTAGGGTTAGGGTTTAGTTTTTTTTTGGATTTAGGTTTTGCGGGTTTAGGAATTTTGGTTTAAAATCTATGGTTTAGTTTTTAATGTTTCGGGTTAATAGTTTAGGTTTAGGGTTAGGGTAAGGTTAAGGTTAGGGTTAGGGTTAGATTTAGTTTTTTTAAGGTTTTAGGATTTGTGGTTTAGGATTTGAGGTTTAAATCTATGGTTTAGTCTTTAATGTTTGGGCTTTTGTATTTTGAACTAGTTTTTTTTTTTTGTCTTAGGGTTCATGGTTAG
>JAJJBR010003052.1:16891-49290 GCA_022817965.1 Solanum lycopersicoides
GGCCTAAGAAGAGGTTTTATCCCCAAGATTCTTCTATGGGAAATAAGGATAGGGCTCCAATCAATCTTCTCAAGGTGGTGGTCATTCCTATGAAAGGGCTAGGTGCCCTACTTGTGGCAAGCAACATGGGGGTAATGTCTTGCCGGAACGGATGGTTGTTTTGCATGTGGTAATAGAGGCCACAAGATGAGGGACTGCCCAGACCTTAAATCAAGGGGAGAGATGTCAATCAAGCTTCCCTAGATCCTAATGCTCCAAGAAGAACCTTCCTATGGGATGGGGGCTAGAAAGGATAATTAATCCGGATTGATGGTTTTGGTAAGTCTCAACTCTTGGTTATTGTTGCTTTTGTTATGAAATGAGTATATATGGTTTTATAGTTCCTATGATCATGTCGTCTTGATGAATTGCTTAGAGAATGAATTTTTCAAAAATTTGGTAAGATGGCAGTCAACTTCACTGTAAAAAAAAAAATTGGCATTTTGAAGAAAATTGTTTTGTCTTGAATTTTAGTTCAATGTGTGTAAAGGCATTGTTTATGAGCATTTTTAACGTTGGAGAAGGTAGTTCCTCCATAAAAGAAGATTGAGGTTGAATTTTGACTTTGTGAAATTGGTGAAAGTTGCCTATGTTGCTAAGTGTTGAAAGTGTAAAATGATGTTCCTTGCTATGGATGCTTGATTGTTAGTGTTTTTATCATGATCTAAGTGTATTATATGATGCTAAGTGAGTCCTTGTTGTTCTTAAAATTTAAGTGTCATTCGAGGACGAATGTTATTCCAAGTGGGGGAGAATATAACGCCCCAAAATGAACTAAGGTGAACTAGAGCCTCATGGTTGTTTCTTGAGTTAATTTTAAGTTAAACGGAGTTAGTTTGGTGTCCTTAGGCAGTGTGCAAAGTTTGGTTAAGTTTGGAGTTCAATCGACCAAAAACGTCCATGACGTTCGGATGGTATGCCTTAGAATGTACTTGTATGTCTTGGCGAGTTTGGATGAGTTTTATGTGTTCTTTACTTGAAACATGCGTCGGATGTTCTTAGACCTAGACGACTTAGTTTAGGGGTTTGACGTCCGGGCACGACCCCACCTAGGACCCACAAGGGGCCCTAGATGAAGGGCCCAAGACTTGGGCAAAGTCTGCCCATCAGTGGCTCACGACGACCATGGCGACGGTCCGTTGCACTCAGGACGGTCCGTCGATCCAGGGCGTCGCGAGTGACAGAGAGTGGAAACTTGGACAGGCTCCAGTTGGAGCCAAGTGTTCCTCGACGGAACCCCATGACGGTCCGTGGTGAACGTGACGGTCCGTCGAGGAGGTCTCGTCGACGAGGCCTGCCAGTGCACGACTTAAGGCTGCCAACTTGGGGTGTTTTATGTAAATACACCCCAAGTCTTATAAGACCCTAGGTGTATAATTTTGGTATTTTAGGTTATATTAAATTAGTTTTAAACCCTAGACCTAGACAAGACCCCCTCACTTCAACATTCAAACTCTCTCTCTAAAAAGAAAACTCTCTCAAAGTCACCATTGAAGCCAAGGCTCAAGGAGGGAAAGGAGGGCTGCTTTGGGCTTGTTCCTTCATCAAATTCGTGGGTTTCTTTCTCCTAAAGGTATGGTATCCATTCTTGAATACCTT
This sequence comes from Solanum lycopersicoides, assembly GCA_022817965.1. Lineage (NCBI taxonomy): Eukaryota > Viridiplantae > Streptophyta > Magnoliopsida > Solanales > Solanaceae > Solanum > Solanum lycopersicoides. The sequence goes on from JAJJBR010003052.1 coordinate 18,530, forward strand.
TCCATTCAAGAAGCCAACTTCCAAAATGGTTTTCAAAAAGGGGTTTTAAACTCAACTTCTTCTAAACTTTGATTTCTATATGGGTCTTCTTGTAACTAAGTTCTAATGGTTTAAATGTATTTATCTTGGTTTTAATAGATGATTTTGATGTTAAAACTCCATGAAACTCTTGTTTATGCATACTTCAATTTTTGACTTGAAAATGGGTTATGTGAGCATGATTTGAGTAGGGTATGAACTTGGGTCATCTTGTATTTGTCATGTTGGTGTAGCTACTGCCCTAAGGGCCTTAATATTGTGAAATATTGATAAATTGCTTGTGGGTAATGATGGTTTGATTTGTTGATGAGTTGCTCTCATTGTATAATTCTTATTATGAATTGCTATTTGAGTGGTATGGTCCACCTTGTGGGTGGCGGTGCTAATTGATGAACTTGATGTTACTTAGTCTGGTTTGAGTATGTGATCTTGAAGGTCTAATATGTGAAATGAAGATATATATTGTAAATGGGTCTTGTGTTGTGTTTGATGTAGCTTGAATTGCATGTTTGACCTAGTTTATGTCTAAATGAAGTATATGATTATGAGAAGTATGTAGAGTGTGTAGCTTGATGAATCAAGGTTAAAGTATGAGTAGAAATTGATGATAATGAAATGATGCTTATATGCAAGGTGTGCACATGTACACACACACTCCTTTAAGATTTGTATTATGTCAAGTTGAGCAAAAAGGGAATCTTGAGGTGGACACACTTCGTGAGTTGAGATGTAGTGTCTAGTAACAACCTCTCCATTTCCTAGTGAGCTTTCTAAGATAGACTATTATGTTGAGAAATCCGTGTGGAGTTATGCCTAGCACCGAGAGGATATGAAGGGGAGGTGGATTGCACTTCGTTAGTTGAGATGTTGTAATCCAAAGTACCTCTTGAGATGAGTACTCCTCGTTAGTAGAGAGTGAGTTACTTAGTAACAATCTCCTTATCCCTTAACTATGTGCCCGCATAGGTGTAGCTATTGGAAAAGCCATGTAAACGCTAAGAAGCATGACCTTACACTAGGCAAGTAAGGATCCCTCATCCGATAGGGGTTAATATCGGGATTCCATGCTTAGCTCTCATGGTCTTTGTCGGTTAAGCTAACTCCCACAAAAGAATTGATTTGAAACTAATTATCTTGTGTATTGTTGAAATTGTGTATGTATGTCGTGAAGTGCTCAATCCACATTAGTTACCGAGTAGGAGCATTGAGTGGGAGTAGTAGTATGGGATGCTATTCTCACATTGCACTTGGTGTGACCTATACCTACTATGGGAGAAGAGTACCTTCATGAAATCCGTGTGAATGAGTACTATGGTGTAGTGTTATGGAGGATTATTGTGGAGTACTTGAGTAAATGGAATCCATTAGGAGTACTAAGTGGGAGTGGTAGTATGGGATGCTACTCTCACATTGCACTTGTTATGACCTATATTTCCATGAGTGTTTTGCATATGTTAGCCAAGGGCGTGGATTTGATTTCTAACGAAGTAAGCCTAAGATTTGGTAGTTTTAAGGGTCGCTTTGGTGTGCTTTGAAGGGAGGTGTAATGAGAGTCCCTTCTTGGCTCACCTTAGGGAGTCTTAGTATAACCTTGGGTTAGGGCAACTTCAAAGGAAAAGGGTTCATATGACTTGGACCGTGTCATTCACTGTAAGGTCTTCATTGTAAGAATTCAAAATGTTCAGTATGATGCTTTATTCAATTTTATTGCAAGTTTAGCAAAGTTAATTGAAATGTTCCTTTTGTTTACTTTAAGTTTGGTAAGATAGCCATAAAGTGTTAATTGTTGATTCTTATGTGGGTTTGCTTCTAGATTCATGAAGGTTATATTTGAATTGCATAAAAAGCTATCTTTACTAAAATGTCCCTTTTCGCATGTTTTTGCATATGCCATACTTAGTACATTGTTGTACTAACCTCATACTTTTTATACCTTATGAGTATAGGTTGGAAGCCCTTTTGGGAGGATCGGAGTCGAAGCTTGGGAACTTTATCTCTCAAGAATTTGGTATGTCCTTATTTATTCGAGGACATAGTTTTATGTTTCTTAGTTTCTTTATTAATACTTAAAAATGTATTTACTTTTATCGTAAAGGGCCGTGTCCCTAAGATTCCAAGTTGTGTCTTTAAGTTGGCTTGTGACGATAAGATTTCTTAGTATTTATGAAAAGACTCCTTTTATTATTATTATCGTGAAAAGTTTTAAATTCTGCACTAGTTTTCAAGCTTTATGTTATGAATGCTAGTTAGAGGGCTTGTACGAGACCCCAAAGGGGTCAAGTACGCCCGGTCATGATTCGAAGGTTTTCCCTAACTTCTAGGGGGTGCTTTCGGGTCGTGACATGTCATCTATGAATACTATGACAAAAGAATCAAGGTATTCACGGAAGACTCTATTCATAAGGTTTATAAACGCGATTGGTGCGTTAGTGACACCGAATGACATGACAAGAAACTCGTAATGACCATACCTAGTACGAAAGGCAGTCTTAGGAACGTCCTCTTGTCTCACTCTAAGTTGGTGCTAACCTGACCGAAGATCTATTTTAGAAAAGAAACTTGAACCTTGAAGCTGATCAAATAGGTCATCTATTCAGGGAAGAGGGTATTTGTTCTTTATAGTGATTTTGTTGGGTTGCCGATAATCGATACACATTCTAAGAATTCCATCCTTTTTCTTAACGAACAACACTGGAGCACCCCATGGGGATACTCTCGGCTGGATGAAGCCCTTATCAAGTAACTCTTTTAACTACAACTTCAACTCTTTGAGTTCGGCTGGTGCCATTCTATATGGAGGAATGGAAATTGGTTGTTTGTTGCGATCTAAGTCAACACCAAAATCAATTTCGCGCTCATGAGGGATTCCTGGTAAATCCTCCGGAAAGACATCTTGAAACTCATTTACTACGGCCACAGAGTCTATGTAAGGAACTTCATGTTCTAAGTCATTGAATATGACTAAGTGGCATAAATACCCCTTAGATAACATCTTATTGGCTTTAACATTGGAAATTATTTGGCCTGTTGGATTTGAACCACGCCCTTCCCATTTCAACTCTAACTCATTTAACAACTGAAACCTTACTATACTATTTCGACAGTCTATGGTAGCATAACATTCATGGAGCAAATCCATACCCAAAATTATATCAAAATCAAGCATGGTTAATTCTATTAGTCCAGCATATATAACTCTATCAAGAACAGTTATTGGGCAATCTCTATATACTTTTTCGGCCTTAATGTTTTCTCCTATAGGAGTGCTAACTAGAAATTGCTCATGCAAGATCTCAGGAAGCAAGTCAAATTTACTAGCTACTAACGAGTAACAAAAGACAAGGTATATCCTTGATCTAACAATGCATAAACAGGAAAAGAAAAGACAAGCAAGTTACCAGTGACCACATCAGCCGACTTCTCTTCTCTTTTCTTCCTTTCAACGCATAGAATCGGTTCCTCTTGGGAGGTTCGGCTGCAGCAGTAGGATTAGGCCGAGGCTGAGTATCTTCCTTGGCCTGATTCTTCGCGTGTGGGCAGTCCCTCACCATATGCCCACTCTTGACGCACCCATAGCATGCATTTGAATCTACCATGCACTCACCTCCATGCGAACAGCCACACTTACCACATGTCTTTCGGTCACGCTGGGCATTTCTATCATTGCCCTTCTTGACATTAGTGTTCTTGGAAGGAGTAGGTTTACCTGAGTGTTGGTGCCCCTTCTTTAACTTGGGCCTATCTTGGACACCGAACGAACCCCTACCAGTGCTAGAACCAGACTGATCCAAGGGCTTAGATTTCTTGCTCTCTCGGCCACTCTTTCTCCGACAACTCTCCTCAACCTATTGTGCATGCACCATAAACCTACCAAGGTCCATGTTATCATGTAACATGGCTGCCTGACATTCCTCCTCCAAATCCTCTGATACACCAGTAACAAACCTGCTCATCTCATCCCTGCAATTGGACACCAGAGAAGAAGCATATTTGGAAAGCTTAACAAACTTCAAGGAGTAGTTCTTTACCGACATACCTCCCTGACGTAAGTTAATGAATTCCTCTACCTTAGCCTCTCTCTGCTCTCTGGGAAAGAACCTCTCCAGGAATGCAGTCTTGAGAATGTCCCAAGTGATGGGGACTTCTCCTAGTGCTCGGCCATCTCCCCACATCATGTGCCACACCTGAGCCACATCTTTTAGTTGGTAAGCAGCCAACTCAGCCTTTTCCTCTTCACTAACACCCATAGCACAGAGAATCTTGTGAACGTCGTCCATAAACTCTTTATCCTCATTTGTCTTGGACCCGAAGTAGACTTGAGGATTCATTCTGGTGAAATCTCTCATTTAACTAGCCATGGTGCTAGCATGCAGGTTCTCCCTGAGAGCACCCTCTCTAGTGGCTTGGGTTTAGGATTTAGGGTTAGGGTTAGGGTTAAGGTTAGGATTGTTTTTTTTTTTTAGGTTCTTGGGTTTAGCGGTTTAGGATTTGAGGTTTAATATCAATGGTTTAGGGTTTAGGGTTTAGTTAGGTTTAAGGTTAGGGTTAGGGTTTGGGTTAGGGTTAGATTAAGGGATTAAGTTTTTTTTAGGTTTTAGGGTTTGTGGTTTAGGATTTGAGGTTTAAAATCTATGGTTTCGTTTTTAATGTTTAGTTTTTTCGTATTTTGGACTTAGGGTTTAGAGTTTAGGGTTTAGGGTTAGGGTTACAGTTAGGATTAGGGTTAGGGTGTATGTTTTTTCAGGTTTTATGGTTCTGGGTTTAAGCATTTGAGGTTTAAAATCCATGATTTAGTATTTATTGTTTGAGTTTTGGTATTTTGTGCTTAGGGTTTCGGTTTTATGGTTTAGAGTTAGGGTTAGGGTTAGGGTTAGATTTAGGGTTAGTGTTTTGGGTTTTTAGATTTTTGGGTTAGGTTTATGATTTGAGATTTAATATCAATGGTTTAGTGTTTAATATTTGGGTTTTGATAATTGGGCTTGGTGTTTAAGGTTTATTCTAGGGTTAGGGTTAGTGTTAGGATTCATGTTTGGGATAGGGTTAGTGTTAGGGTTTAGGGTGTTTTTAGGTTTTAGGTTTTGGGGTTAAGGATTTTTGGTTTAAAATCTATGGTTTAGTGTTTAATGTTGGGGTTTTGGTTCGTTGGGCTTAGGGTTTTGGGTTAATGGTTTAGGGTTAAGGTTAGGGTTTAGTCTTTTTTTTTAGGTTTTTGGGTTTGTGGTTTAGGATTTGAGATTTAAAATCTATGGTTTAGTGTTTAATGTTTGTGTTTTCGTATTTTGAACTTAGGTTTTTTTTGGACTTAGGGTTTAGGTTTAGGGTTAGGGTTAGGGTTTTGTATCTTTTAGGTTTTTGGGTTTAGGGTTTAGGATTTGAGGTTTAATATCAATGGTTTAATGTTTAATGTTTGGGTTTTTGTATTTTGGGCTTGGCGTTTAGGGTTTATGATAGGTTTAGGATTAGGGTTAATGTTAGGGTTATGTTTTAGTTTTTTTTTAGATTTTAGGGTTTGGGTAAGGATTTGAGTAGTAATATTTATGGTTTAGTGTTTAATTTTGGGTTTTTGTATTTTGGGCTTTGGGTTTAGGGTTTAGGGTTTAGAGTTAGGGTTAATGATAGGTTTAGGATTAGGGTTAATGTTAGATAGGGTTAGGATTAGGGTTTAGGTTTTTTTCAGGGTTTAGGTTTTGGGGTTTAGGATTTTTTGTTTAAAATATATGGTTTAGTATTTAATATTTGGGTTTTTGTATTTTGGGCTTGGGGTTTAGGTTTATGGTAGGGTTAGGGTTATCGTTAGGGTTAGGGTTAGGGTTTAGGTTGTTTTTTAGGTTTTAGGGTTTGGGGCTAATGATTTAAGTTATAACATCTATGATTTATTGTTTAATGTCATGATTTTGGTATTTTGGGATTGGTGTTTACTATTTGTGGTAGGGTTAGGGTTAGGGTTCTAGTTTAGGTTGTTTTTTAGGTTTTAGGGTTTGGGGTTAAGGATTTGAGTTGTAATATCTATGGTTTAGTGTTGAATGTTAGGGTTTTGGTATTTTTGCTTTGGGTTGGTGTTTAGGGTTTAGGGTTAGGGTTAAGGATAGGGTTAGGGTTAGGGTTAGTGTTAGGCATAGGGTTAGTGTTAAGGTTTAATGTTTTTTTTTTAGGTTTTAGGATTTCGGGTTAAGGATTTTTGGTTTAAATCTATGGTTTAGTGTTTAATTTTTGGGTTTTGGTATTTTGGGCTTGGGGTTTTGGGTTAATGATTTAGGGTTAGGGTTAGGGTTAAGGTTGGGGTTAGGGTTAGGGTTTAGGTTGTTTTTAGGTTTTATGGTTTGTGGTTTAGGATTTGAGGTTTAAAATTTATTATTTAGTGTTTAATGTTTTGGTTTTCGTATTTTGGTTTTAGTTTTTTTTTTGGACTTAGGGTTTAGGGTTTAAGGTATATGATTATTTTTAGGGTGTAGGGTTTCGTATTTGGGCTTAGGGATTTGGGTGTATGGTTTAGAGTTAGGGTTAGGGTTAATATTAGGGTTAGGGTTAGGGTTAGGTTTTGGGTTTTCTTAGGTTTATTCTTTGGATTTTGGTATTTTGGGCTTTGGGTTTAGGATTTATGGTAGGGTTAGCCTTAGGGTTAATGTTAGGGTTAGGGTTAGGGTTTAGGTTTTTTTTACGATTTAGGGTTTGGGTTAAGGATTTGAGTTTTAATATCTATGTTTAGTGTTTAATGTTTGGATTTTGGTATTTTGGGCTTGGGGTTTAGGATTTAAGATAGGGTTAGGGTAAGGGTTAGGGTTAGGGTTAGGGTTTAGGTTGTTTTGTAGGTTTTTGTGTTTGAGGTTAAGGATTTGAGTTGTAATATCTATGGTGTAGTGTTCAATGTTAGGGTTTTGGTATTTTGGGCTTTGGGTTTAGGGTTTAGGGTTTAGGGTTAGGGTTAAGGATAGGAATAGGGTTAGGATTCGAGTTAGGGATATGGTTAGGGTTAAAGTTTACTGTTTTATCTTATGTTTTAGTTTTGAGGTTCAGGATTTTTGGTTTAAAATCTATGATTTAGTGTTTAATGTTTGGGTTTTTGTATTTTTGTCTTGGGGTTTTGGGTAAATGGTTTAGGGTTAAGGTTAGGGTTAAGGTTAGGATTAGGGTTTGGGTTAGTGTTACGGTTAAGGTTTAGTATTTTTTAGGTTTTAAGGTTTGTGGTTTAGGATTTGATGTTTAAAATCTATGGTTCAGGTTTAAAATATATGGTTTTTGTATTTTGGACTATGTTTTCAATGGACTTAGGGTTTAGGGTTAGGGTGTAATGTCTGGGTTTTCGTATTTTGGACTTAGGTTTTTTTTTGGACTTACGGCTTAGTGTTAGGGTGTAGGTTTTTTTAGGTTTTATGGTTCAGGGTTTAGAATTTGAGGTTTAAAATCTATTATTTAGCATTTGATGTTTGGGTTTTGGTATTTTGGGCTTAGGATTTCGGGTTTATTGTTCATAATTAGGATTAGGGTTAGGGTTTTGGGTTGTTTTAGATTGTTGGGTTTAGGGAGTAGAATTTGACGTTTGATATCAATGGTTTAGTTTTTATTTCTTAGGTTTTGGTATTTTGGGCTTGGGGTTTAGGATTTATGGTAGGGTTAGGGTTAAGGTTAATGCTAGTGTTAGGGTTAGGGTTAAGGTTATTTTAGGCTTTAGGGTTTGGGTTTATGAATTTGAGTTGTAATATCTATGATTTAATGATTAACGTTAGGTTTTTTGTATTTTTGGCTTTGAGTTTAGGGTATAGGGTTTAGGGTTAGGGTTAGAGTGTGTATTAACGATAGGGTTAGGGTTAGGGTTTAGGATGTTTTTTATGTTTTAGGTTTTGGCGTTTAGGATTTTTGGTTTAAAATCTATGGTTTAGTGTTTAATGTTTTGGTTTAGGTAATTCGGGCTTAATATTTTGGGTTACACTACAAGAAAAACAGTCTCTAAGGATGGGAAATATGGTCCCTGAAAGTTCAAATCTAGTCCCAAATAAGCAATTGAGACCTGAAAAACCTGGTCGCCACTCGTCCTTAAAGCTTCCGTCGCAATAGGTTAATAAGGACAGGTTAATAAATCTGGTCCCTAAGTCATTTTGAGACGAGGAAAAAACTGGTCCTTAGAAATCTTTTAGAGACGACAAATCTTGTCTCAAATAGACCATGGATATCTTGTCTAATTCTCTTATTCAGGTCGTTAAACCTCTTTTGCGACCATCCACAACCTGGTCCTAGTAAATATTTAAGACGAGAACTACCTAGTCTTAAAATAGCTCTAGCTACCACTAACAACCTGGTCTTAGAATATATTTAGAGACAAGGAACAATCATGTCCTAAAATAGCTTTATAGACAATCATCATTTCTAGTCCTAAATTATTCACTATGGAGAAGAAACAATACTGATCTCAATGATCCTACACAAATTAGCATCGCAAGATTCTAATTGCTACTAAAAAGATCAATACAAAAAGATTGAAGCGAGAGGGGAAGGAAGATAGAGATAAAGATTTTGTGATTCATCACAATGAATTGGTTAACATCCCATAATGTTAGTTTCAATATTTGCTTGACAAAAAAAGATTAGATAATATCTAGCTAGACTATGATATAAAGGTTTGCATAATATTCATAGCTAACTAATAATGAAGTATTGCATCTTCTAAACTTATATCTTCGTTGAAGAATGAACCAAAGTTGGGCAGAAAACTTAAAGCTTCAATCTATGTCAAGTGATATCCAAACATCAACAAAGCTGCAAGACATAAGAAAAAAATTTAGAAAAATTCAAGATGCATTGACTAAGAATTCAACATCCATTTTGAAGAACACAATTAAATAATGCTTGAAGTAAAATAAAAACAATAGGCTGAATGAATAGCTTAAGAAACGAGCTGGATGAACAAAAACTAAAACTTAAAAACTGAGAAGCTGGCCAGCAATAATGCAGTATCACAGTAGTTCGTTGATGTGTAGAAAATTTAAAATCAAAATTTGTGAGATGGCATCCGTATAGAAAAAAAAAATAGCCACCACAAAAATATTGTGTGATAACAGAGGAAGAGAAATAAAATCCTCAGAAAATTTATAAATAGAGGAGCAAGTTGCATCACTAGTTAATCTCGAAAACACTAGAAAAAAGTTGTTTGTTTCATTTTTTTTATAAGGGAATGCATCAGTCTTTCACCTCACCTCATCGTGTCTCGTCTCCTCTCCTCATTTCAGTCTTGTCTCCTCACCTAAGTTGTTCAATGAAATTAAAAAAGTTTAAATTTAACTCTATTAAAGGTCATATCCCAATACAATAGTTCATGTTATTGTTGGCACTACATTGTAGGCTGCCAAATGTGGATAGAATGCAAAAATAGGGGATAACAGTGAGAACTAAATTATAATATTGGTGAACTGTTACTAACTTGGTCAGTTGAGAAAAACAGTGCTCATTCAATTGAAATGGACAATATTGTACGTAGGAAACATGAATTGTTGGAGAAGAAAAAAATCTGTCATTTTCCTTATTTCTTTCTTCTCATCTTCTAAGGTAGAAGAGAGATCATTCAACAAAAATTTTTCCACAATCAACAATATGTTTTCTTCATTGAAGAATTTGAAATCCTCTAGAGATGAACATACGGCGGATAATAATTCAGCCTTTGAAGAAGTTCCAACTTTGAAGAAGTTCCACAGAACAACAAAGCTCTATACACACTATCTTTTCCCTAAGGAAACACAGACCACCAGTCTAAAGATCTTGAAAACTGCTTATATATGGAAGAAGCATATCAAGTTGCATCCTACGATGATCAATGGAAATAATAGACCGTCCTAGAGGTTTGTACATCAGGGCATTGTTGAAACGAAGACACCCAAAATTTGCCTAAGGAAGTTGTTGTATACTACAAACCAAATAGATGGTTTATTAACTTAGGCATACATTCTTCATCAAACAAAGCTTATACAAGAAATTTCTTTAGAACTATATGTTATCATGCTTAAAGTCGGTATATATGAATTGAAATACGAAGTTAATTATGTATAATGCCGTTATGCTTAAATTCTAATATACCAACATCGAGGTAAAACATGATATAGTTGAAACCATTTTAGACGTAAAATAAGATTCTCACTCGAATAAATGATATAGTACTTATTTGGCTTGTGAAATCTCAACACAAAAGACGTGAGACTAGGATGATATTCATTGAATAATTAACTTTTTCAAATTCGATATGCACTTGATAGGAAATAGTAATTTATAGATAGAACAAAAACGTCACTCAATGAGAGAAGAAATAAAACAAGATAAGTAAATAGCATTAAAAAAAATAGAGAATGTTATCATATATGCATCATTACTAGCTACAAAGGTTACTTAAACTTTCAGGAACATTAAATCTCTTGAAATCTACATGGAGTTATCCCCTGGAAATAGCAGAAATGTGACCAATACTAAGTTCTTGAACGACATTACCTAGGGAATAAAACACTTCAAAATCTATATCCCAATCTTCTCCTAATCGAGCAATCCCGATTACACACCTTCACAAAGTAGAACAAACAACACTTGAACCCTATTATTCGGATGAAATTTGCAAGATTTGAAGTTTGATGATATACTTAATATTCTGGAAACTCGAAAGGTTGGAAAATTGCACAACCAATGATCAGACTTCCAAAAGATTTATCAGTAGCAACAAAGTTGATGGTTTATACTATGTGAAAGCTAGCTACTCAACTGTTTCTGCCCAAAACAAGATGTGGAAAGGTGGCCATTGAAAATGAGATGGTTCAAGTCCTAAATCCTACTACATATATGATCTTTTACACACATTTCTTTTATAAATGGTAAATATTTTCATATTAGGAAGACATTTATTTCATATAGCAGTAAATTCTAAAGAAAAAAATAAATTAATTGTTTCCTTTCAAGATTTATAAATGATTGTTTGTTATTAAATTTGACAATCACTAGAATATCAATCAAATGAAATAGTGAAGCAACAAATATCTCAACTCGAAGACATAAAATTACCATATTATTCATGAATAATTTGTTTTTTTTTTCTAATATAATATGCACTCTATATAAAATATGAATCTTCAACTCCAAGATCGAGTCAACTATTATAAAGTTCAACCCAATAATCTTTCTAGTTGTTGTACATAAGAAAACCTATCAAATTATGAAACTTTTATCGTATTTACTGTTGGAAAAGAGAAAGAACAAGAGAAACCTAAACAAATCAGGAAAAATGAAATCAATACAACTTATGGAAGAACATAAATTTAAAAATCAGAAATATGTTTTTGAGCAACTGAGCAACAAATACACAAAGAAGAAGCAACCTACTCTGAGCTAAGGGCAGATCTGCGATGGAAATTCACTCACTTTTATATTTGGGCAGAGAGTTGTGTGGAGAAGAATGACCGATTATTTGAAGAGAAACTAGGGTAACGTTGCAATTTTCCCATTTAGTTTTGGGATAACAGAGAGTTTTTTCCTTAGGTTTTTGCTTCTGTATTGATATTTTAGCGCATATGTTTTTGTGAAAAGAAAGTTCAGATTTTTTTTAATACTCTAGTATAATACATTTTTGCACCTATGTTTTTTGTGAAATAAAAGTTTTAATTTTTTAATAGTTTAGTATAACATTGGTGGAAGTTTTTCCCGCTTAACAACTTCGGTTGCAATTTGGGACCAGGTATTAAGATCTTGATGGACCAGATTTTTTACCTTCCCAATAAAATATACTAATAAGGACCGAAATATTATCTCATCCTAATACATATACCTTTAGAGACGAGATTATTAGCTTGTTCCTAAACGTTGGTCATAAATAAGGCTTTTTCTTGTAGTGTTAATGGATAGGGTTAGGGTTAGAGTTAGGGTTAGGGTTAGATTTTAGGTTTTTTTCAGGTTTTAGGTTTTGTGGTTTAGGATTTGTGGTTTAAAATCTATGATTAGTGTTTAATGTTTGGGTTTTTGTATTTTGGACTTAGGTTTTATTTTGTGTTAGGGTTTTTGGTTTAGGGTATAGGGTTAGAGTTATGGTTAGGATTAGGTTTAGGTGTAGTTTTTTTTAGGTTTTATGGTTCAAGGTTTCGCATTTGAGGTTTAAAACTTAAGGTTTAGTATTTATTGTTTGGGTTTTGGTATTTTGGGCTTAGTGTTTCAAGTTTAGGGTTTAGGGTTAGGGTTAGGGTTAAGGTGTTGGTTAGGGTTTGGGTTCGGTTTTTGGTTTTCTTAGGTTTTTGGGTTTACGGATTAGGATTTGAGATTTAGTATAAATGGTTTAGTGTTTAATGTTTGGATTTTGGTATTTTGGGCTTGGGTTTAGAATTAATGGTAGGGTTAGGGTTAGGGTTAGGGTTTAGGTTATTTTTTAGGTTTTTGGGTTTGGGGTTAAGGATTTGAATTGTAATATCTATGTTTTAGTGTTCAATGTTAGGGTTTCGGTATTTTGGGCTTTGAGTTTAGGGTATTGGGTTTAGGGTTAAGGTTAAGGAAAGGGTTAGGGTTAGGGTTAGGGTTTAGTGTTTTTTTTAGGTTTTAGGTTTTAGGGTTTAGGATTTTCAGTTTAAAATCTATGGCTTAGTGTTTAATGTTTTGGTTTTGGTATTTTGGGCTTGAGGTTTTTTGTTAATGGTGTAGGGTTAGGGTTAGGGTTAAGGTTAGGGTTAGGGTTAGGGTTTACTTTTTTTTTTAGGTTTTAGGGTTTTTGGTTTAGGATTTGAGGTTTGAAATCTATGGTTTAGTGTTTAACGTCTGGGTTTTTGTATTTTGGACGTATGTTTTTTTTGGACTTGAGGTTTAGGGTTAGGGTGTAGGTTTTTTTTAATATGGTTCAGGGCTTATCATTTGAGGTTTAAAATCTATTGTTTAGTATTTAATGATTGGGTTTTAGTATTTTGGGCTTAGGGTTTCGAGTTTATGGTTTGGAGTTAGGATTAGGGTTAAGGTTAGGGTTAGGGTTAGGGTTAGGATTTTGGGTTAAGGTTAGTGTTAGGGTTAGGGTTCGGGTTTAGGTTTTAGGGTTTATGGTTTAGGATTTGAGATTTAAAATCTATGGTTTAGTGTTTAATGTTTGGGTTCTCGTATTTTGGACTTATGGATTAGGGTTTAGGGTATATGGTTATGGTTAGGGTTAGGATTATGGTTAGGGTGTAGTTGTTTTTATGTTTTATTGTTCTGGGTTTAGCATTTGGGGTTTAAAATCTATGGTTTAGTATTTAATGTTTGGGATTTGGTATTTTGGGCTTAGGGTTTTCGGTTTAGGATTTAGTGTTAGGGTGAGTTTTTTTTAGGTTTTTGGGTTTAGGGTTTAGGATTTGAGGTTTAATATCAGTGGTTTAGGGTTTAGGGTTTAGTGTTAGGTTTAGGTTTAGGGTTAGGGTTAGAGTTAGGGATTAAGTTTTCTTTAGGTTTTAGGGTTTGTGGCTTAGTATTTGAGGTTTAAATTTTATGGTTTCATTTTTTATGTTTCGGTTTTTTGTATTTTTGGACTTAGGGTTTAGAGTTTAGGGTTTAGGGTTAGGGTTAGGGTTAGAATTAGGGTTAGGGTGTAAGTTTTTTTTAGGTTTTATGGTTCTGGGTTTAAGCATTTGAGGTTTAAAATCTATGGTTTAGTATTTAATGTTTGAGTTATGGTATTTTGTGCTTAGGGTTTCAGGTTTATGGTGTAGAGTTAGGGTTAGGGTTAAGGTTTGGGTTAGGGTTAGGGTTAGGGTTAGTGTTAGTGTTTTGGGTTTTTAGATTTTTGGGTTTAGGTTTATGATTTGAGGTTTAATATCAATGGTTTAGTGTTTAATGTTTGGGTTTTTGTATTTTGGGGTTGGGGTTTAGGGTTTATTGTAGGGTTAGGGTTAGGGTTAGGATTTAGGGTTAAGGTTCGTGTTAGGGATAGGGTTGGTGTTAGGGTTTAGGTTTTTTTTATATGTTAGGTTTTGGGGTTAAGGATTTTTGGTTTAAAATCTATGGTTTAGTATTTAATGTTGGGGTTTAGGTATTTTGGGCTTATTTTTTTTAAAATTACCCTTGGAGGGGTAGGGGCTGAGCAAATCCCCCAGGTCTTAACATTAATAAAACAAAAGTACAAGGAGGGGGACATAAACCAAACCTCCGAACCTTTGATGGTTTAGAGTCAACTTACCACAAAAGGAAGTCAACTCCTCCCCTTACAAAAAAGATGAAACCAAAATACTAATTACCTAGAAGAGAGGACTCCTCTCCATACATAGTATTTAGGAAGTATAAACAAGGGAGACTCTCCCTTTACATTTTCAAAAAAAAACTATAAAACTATCCTAGCCTATTCAAAGAAGCTATAATTTTAGAATTATAGCAAAGTTGAAAAGGTAATATCAAGATCAAGGAGGTTCTTTAATCTTCTTGGTCTTCTTCCTCGTAAAGCTAGGCATTTCCAATAAGTCAAGTTGATAATAGGCCTTTGCTTCCTTAGGCAGATGCTGTCTGTTGAAATATACCTGAGGAGTGTCTGTCTTGTGGCTGTGTTTTGAGAGTGCATGAGCAACCCCATTTGCTTCTCTAAATACGTGTGTGCATTTGAAGTTTTGGGTTTGATTGATGAGATTTTACAGTCTTCCCAGTTGTTTTATGATGCTCCATTGGGGGCTTGCTTGCTGTAAGATCCAGTTCACAACTAACTGAGAATCAAGTTCGAGCAATATATTTCTGTAACCATGTTCCAGTGCCCACGTTAAACCGAAAATGGCAGTTTCGATTTCATCTTTGTTGTTTGTTCCTTCTCCAAGAGTTGTTGTGAAGGGCATCAACAGTTTTCCATCTTTTTCCCTCAGAATACCTCCAGCTCCCAGCTTACCAAGGTTAGTGAGTGCACTACCATCAGTTTTGATCTTGATCCACTGATCTGGGGGTTTAATCCAAGTTACCTTGTTTACCTTGGTGTCATGAACACACGTTTCACCTTTTGAATTAAATATGTCCACTTGGCTGGCCATTGGACTTGAGGGAAAACAGTGGTCAGCATCTTGTAATTGTCCTTGTATATTTCATACTTCACCCTGCTGATGTTGGTTGTTTTACCACCATATTTACATGCACACCTGTTCTTCCATATGTTCCAACAGATGAATATAGTTGTGGCTTGCAAAAGCAGTTTGTGGGCTGCATTATTTGACTTGGCTGTCCACCATTGTTGGATCAGTTGTTGCAGTGAAGAGTGGTCTGGGTTGATTCCTGCAGTTCTTGCAAAGCTGCTCCACACCTTGGCTCCAAATTGTCCTGAGATGAAGATGTGCTCTATGTTATCCATACCTGCTCTCTCAAGGCAACAAAAACAGTGTGATGGCTCAACACCAAAGTGAGCTAATTTTTCATTTGTAGGGAGTTTACCCTTTAGGGTTCTCCATAATAAAAAAGAAGATTTAAATGGAATGTTCTTATGCCATAACAGTGAGTTAAAGTGATTTCTGGTTCTTTTTTCCCTGATTTCCTCCCAGGCTGCAGAGCAACTAAATCCTTCATGAGTGGTGAGCTTCCACACTGCTTGGTCAGGAAAGTGTTGTTCAGGGGAGATCTCTGTTGCAATTATGTTGGAGAATTGACTAGTTGGTGCCTGCTTTATCAACTTTCTCCAGTTCCACTTCCCTTCTTCCCAAAATTCAGTCACAATGGAGTTATTAAATCTGTTACTATTGTTGGAAAATTGTGCTAATGGTCCATTGCCAAGCCAATTATCCCACCAAAAGGAACAGTTTCCATCTTGTAGTTTCCATTGGATATGTTGCTCGACTTGGTGTCTGTTCATCAGCATGTATTTCCAAGTCAATGAGCCTCCATTGTCCCATTTTTTACTTATAGGGTTGGATCTTTGGCAATATTATGCTCTCAAGAATTCTCCCCACAAAGTTTGTTTGGTTCTAATGATCCACCACTGCTTGAATTGGAAAGCCTTGCAGACATCCTTTAAATTTCGCATTCCCCCCCCCCCTTCATCATATGGGAAGCTTAGATTTTTCCATGATGCCCAATGATACCTCTTCCTATCACTTTTCCATCCCCAGAAAAAATCATCTATAAGCATTTGAATCTGCTTGAGTATGGTGGATGGAGGAGTTACTGCCGACAGTAAATGAATAGGAAGGGCCTGTAACACATGTTTTGTAAGGACAACTTTTCCACCATAACCGAGTTGTTTGGTTTGCCAACCTGTAATCCTGCATACAACTTTGTTAACGAGGTTAGAGAAAGAAATATTCCTAGGCCAACCAACAAATAAAGGGCAACTTAGATAAGTAAGAGGGCCTTGTTTTTGCTTAAAACCTGTGAGCCTTTTAATTCGATCTGTTGTGCTATTGAAAGCACTAGACTATAGCATAAAATGTCTCTTGTCTTCATTTATGAGATGCCCTGATGTATCTTCATACTCTTTTAAAGTTTTCATTAGCAACTTCAAGGTTTTGCATCTTCCAGAAGTGAAGAGTATTATATCATCAACAAAGCTCAGGTGGTTAACTTGAGGCCCCCTCATTTCCATGAAAAAACCATGGTAATTCGGGTGAGTATGTAACCTGTTGAGTGACCTTGATAGTACTGCTGCACCTAAAATAAATAGGGCAGTGGAGAGGGGGTCACCTTGCTTGAGTCCTCTAGTTGAGTGAAAGAAACCATACCTCTTACCATTGATTATGATTGAGTACCAATTGTTGGCCATAATTCTCCACACCATGTCATGAACACTTCAACAAATCCCATTTTCCTTAGAACCAGGCATATGTATGACCATGAAACTCTGTCATAAGCTTTTTCCATGTGTAACTTTATGATGACATTGCTCCCAATGTTGGGTTTCTTGATTTGGTGAATGATTTCCTCAGGTAACATGATGTTCTCAGAAATACTTCTACCTTTAACAAACCCGGATTGATTGGGGGAAATTAGACACGGGAGGATAGGACTAAGTATGTTTCTCACTAACTTAGATATGATCTTGCTAGTGAAGTTGCTCAGACTTATAGGCCTAAACTCAGTAAGTTTGTCAGGATTACTCACTTTTGGCAGAAGGACAATACAAGAATGGGAGAAGTACTTAGGGATCATTTGGCCACTGAAGAAGGCCTGAATAACTCCTACTAAATCATTTTTGATAATGTGCCAGCACTTCTGAAAGAAGTAACCATTGATACCATCAGGGCCAGCTGCAGAATTGGGATTCTTAGAGATGGTCACACTTTTAAGTTTATCCATACTGGGAATACTGATGAGATTTGTGTTTTGGTCCTGACTGACCATCCTTGGAATGCATTCCAAAATGTTCTCATTAATAAGCTTTTCCTCTCCTGTAAAAATCTCTTTGAAATGATCACAGGTTGCCTGAGAAATATTATCCTCACCTTGTATCCATTGCCCATCTTCACTGATAATTTTGTGGACAAATAACTTCCTTCTTCTTCCTCTTATAATGGAATGGAAGTACTTAGAATTTGTGTCACCTTTCTTAAACCAATGGAGTTGGGTTTTCTGTTTCAAAATAGTGTCTTCTAGCTTGAGAAACTTGATGTACTGGGCATTAATCTCATGTAAGGCACTTCTGTTTGACTCACTTTGGTTAAAGATGTAGTTTTATTTAGCCATGTGAACCTGTTCCTCATACATCCTGACATTCTGAAAAATAACGCCAAATTCTTTCTTTGACCATGTACTTAGAGTGCTGGATAGTCTTCTCATTTTCTGATGAAATCTTCACATACCAATAACATCCACTTCCCTATCCCAACAAGTTTTCAAAGTTTCCATGAAAAGAGGGTTGTCAACCCAACAATTGAGGAATATAAAATACTTGATGTGATCAGTTTTTTGGAAACCATTTCCATGAGAAGAGGAGAGTGATCAGACCCATTAGCAGACAAGTGAGTTATAGTGGTCTGAGCCATCTTTTGCAGCCATGAATCATTTACCAGAGCCCTGTAAAGTCTCTTCCAGATTCTGTGGTTAATACCCCTCTTGTTGGACCATGTGAATTTGTGCCCACTGAAACCAATGTCCACAAGGCCATAGGCTTCAATGACAACTATGAAATCCATGCTTTTCCTCATATTATAAGGTACCCCTCCCAGCTTTTCTTCCAATGCAGTTATAACATTGAAATCACCTACAAATAACCAAGGTTTTGTATTTAAAGTGGCTTGTTGTAGCATCTTATCCCAAAGAGGTCTCCTGAGATGATCTTTGCATTTTGCATAGACAAAAGTAGTAATAAATTGACAGTGTAACTCATTGTGTTTTATTTTACAAAGTGATTTGCTGTTCATCTTCATCAAGAATATTATTGTCAATATCACTGCTCTAGAAAACCCAAATTTTACCATTACAGTTACTAGTAGCATTTTCCATATTTAACTGGACTTTAAAGCTTTGAACATGAATACTATTGAGAATGGTTCCAAGATAGTGATAATATATAATTGATGGAGTTTCCTGAGCATTTTGAGTCTTTCCAACACCCCTTGATTGTTGATCCCTCTCACATTCCATATCATTTTACTAATCATTGGGAAGATCTAGAGGAAAATAATCTGGTATTTGGTCTGCCAGCTGTGACAATGTTGACATCTTGATTCTTGAAATGAATTTTTTCATGTTTGAACCCTCTTGGAGATAAGCATTGACTTTGTGATACCTGTTGAATCTCATCCTCTAGAGCCTGATCATTAGATAGACTGAAAGCTTTAGTAAGAGCCTCACTAGTCTCATCCTCCTCATCCGGATCATCTAGATAGTTGTTGTTCCTATCTAGGTCCTCTTCAGAATTATCCACAACATATTCATCTATCAGAGGTATTGTATTGAATTGGCAAAACT
Organism: Solanum lycopersicoides; assembly: GCA_022817965.1. Lineage (NCBI taxonomy): Eukaryota > Viridiplantae > Streptophyta > Magnoliopsida > Solanales > Solanaceae > Solanum > Solanum lycopersicoides. The sequence goes on from JAJJBR010003052.1 coordinate 37,406, forward strand.
GCTGCCCCTTATCAGGTGGTTCAGTTGTGGGTGGGTTCATGTGCTTAGCCTGAAGACGGGGGATATTCAGCCCTTGGTTTTTGCCTGGTTCCTCCCTCATTCCCTCTGTCTGCTCACCACCACTGTCTTGTTGTATACTCTGTCTCCTTTTAGCAGCATTCCTTTTTTGTTTGCTGGGCTTATTTTTGCTCTTGGGAGTGCTTTTAGAAGTACAAGTATCAATATGCTTCACCTTATCTTTTGTCTTGTTGACCTTGTCATTTTTCTCATTATCCTCTTTTTTATTTTGTGGTTTTTCCTTAATTTTTCTAGAATTCTATTGCCTGTTATTTCCTGCCTAAACCTGTTGTTGAATGTGTTGTTGTTCCTCCTATTGTAGCTTGTTTCCAGAATTATCTAAGGCTCTAGAGTCTGGACTATGGTCAATGTACAACCCCTCATGCAGAACATGAGGCAAACTCCCCCCTTTGGTAACCCCTTCCTGCAAGTTAGTGGGTTTCTCCTGACACCCCCATCCATACCTCCAACAACTTCATCATTCTCATTCAACACATAAAAAAAGTTAGGTTGCATAGCTATGATACCTGAACCTTTGAAGGTTAAATTTTGATTAGATGGGTTTGTGTTTCCCTGTGAGTATGTCCTGTTCCTGTCTTGGTGCTTCTCTTGGTTTTCTTCCTTATTTTTCTGCATAGACAAGTTAGTGGAAGAATTAGGATGTAGATTATTGAGGGTACCTGTTTGCTGAGCTGGTTCCTGAGGCTGTTCACTTGCTAGCTTGTTTGGTGCATGAGTTGGTTTACATGCTATCTTGTTGGCTTTTTCTTCATGTGATTTGGTATTCTTCTTTCTTTGTGTGTGCCATTCCTCCTCCACTTGCTGCTCTGTTTGTTACTGTTTCCTTTTATCATTGTTGTTTTGTTGTTTTTTCTCATCCTTTCTCCTTGGTCTGTGCTTGAAAAGTCTCCTTCCATTTGTGATTTTGTTGTTCCCTGTTTCTTTTTTATCCTTTTCCTTTTCCATTCTTTGTCTGTAATCATCATCCCTCATCTTTGATTTGCACTCCTCTATATCATGGCCCTGATGTTTGCAGTACTCATAGTGTGGTGGAATATTTTCATACTCCACAGGTTGCCAAATACCTATAGTGTCATCATCAATATGTAAACCCACTCACACATGCCTTTGCCTAGGTTTAGTCAAGTCAATTTGCATTTTAACCTTGGCCATACCTGCTCTAGATCTTGTAATGGATGCAGTGTCCAAATATAACACCTTGCCTACAGATTCCAAGAGGGGACTAAGGAAAGGTTTTTTGAAGCAATGCCAGGGTAGTCTTGGTAAGAGAATCGAAACTGGGACAATGAGTGTTTCCTCTTTCGGAGTAAAGAATAGAGTCCATGCCTGTATTCTCATGAGCTTGCCCTCAATAGTCATCCTTTATTGAGTTCACAGAGTGTTGTAGTCTAGATCGTATTGTGGATCAATGAACACATGCCTCGAGTTATGGTGAGCTATATTAACCCCCCCGCTTAGTTGGGTTTGTTCAATAAAGCTCTTTCTGATGAGTTCCATCTTAGACATAGTTGTACTAAATTTCCCCACTAGAGTATATTTACAGTCAACAGTTAATGTATGTACATAATCATGCATATCAAATATAACTGTTGGCTGTCCTTGTTTGGTCGTCTGCCTGGGGGGAGTTTTTAGAACAATGGTGGGATTTTGGGCTTCATAAATATGTCTTAACCTTGCTGCCAAGGTCTGAACCACAGTGTAGGGGGCAGGTTCAGGGATTTTATCTTGCTGACTGCTTTGGTGGCCTTTAGTATAGTTGTGATCGGATATTTCTTGGTTAGGAGCAGGCTGGGGATTATTTCTTGGTGGAGTAGTTTGTTTATCAAAATTGCTGGAGATTTTAGGAAAATCTCTATGGTATTTATTTTGATCATTGTTCTCCCCCATATAACTTTGGTTTGTTTGTCTCAGATCACCATCCCTTTTCTTTTGGTTTTGCTCACTTTGATTCCCAACCTTATTGACTATACCCTTATGTACTAGATCATCAGAATTATCAGCTAAATTTCCCTTGGCATTTTCATGCACATGGCCAACACTATCATACTTTTAGTTTTGATTTTGTAAGGAATTAAGTTGAAGATACTTACCTGATTGTTGTTCCCTTCCCCTTTGCTCAGTGTAGTTTAATATTGTCTATGTATGTTAACTCCCTCCTTTCGATCATTGTAGTTAGCCTTCATACCTGTCTTCGATCGATTCTCCATGAGTGTTGTGTTGTCGATTGGCTTCCCTCCAAAAGAGAATTGTAAAGGGCTCTCTACATCTATCACTTCTCTTGGTTGAGTTACTGCAGTGGTTTGTTGAGGTGTTGATCCTAAAATATCATCCCCAGCTTCGCCTTTTCCTATCCTACCCATGTGTTGCATTTCCGAGTTGTGTTGCCCATAATTTCTCATCGGATTGTAATCTTGAAGTAATTGATTGGATATGTTGGTAAGATGAACCTCTTGAGTATTATAATCTACTTTATCCCCCCCCATTAGCAGATTTCGTTCGAATAACATTTGGGTCACCAGAATTCTTGTCGATGGCAACCTGGCCGTATTTTGAGCTTGAAGTTGCTGTGGGATGTACGTCTACCCCAGGGGAATAAACCCAGTAGGTAAATCACCTTGAAGCGACTGGGAAGTTGCTCGATTTTGAGATTGAGTTTCTTGAGGATTATTCGCGGCTTCGCCAGAAATCGCCACTTCCATTCTCTCAATTGGCACTGTCAAATTACCTGATTTTGAAGTATGTTGTTGCCATTGATTAGTATAAACATTCCCAATATCTCTATCTTTTTTATTTAACCTAATGGATTCAGGGGAAATAATTTTGTGATTCCCTGCATTTTCACTCTTGGAACTCGCCCTGTTCATCGCTTCAATCAATGGCAAATTCCCAGAGTTGTAGATGAATTAAAGGGTGGTTTTTGGTTCATTGTGATCGTCTACTTCGAGCGCCCCTATTGGCGCTGGTCCGGCGGTCTACTAGAGGCCTCTGGGACTCACGCGCCTTCTCCATCTGGCTAAACTAGCCGTTAGAGTCAGCTAGTAGTCTGTTCCCAAGAGAGCGCACGTTAGAGAGAGAAATTAGAGAGAGAAAAATTGGGAAATAAGGAAGCGATGTATTTTGGGCTTGGGGTTTCGGATTAATGGTTTAGGGTTAAGGTTAAGGTTAAGGTTAGGGTTAGTGTTAGGGTTTTGAGTTTTTTCTAGGTTTTAGGGTTTGTGGTTTAGGATTTGAGATTTAAAATCTATGGTTTAGTGTTTAATGTTTTTGTTTTCGTATTTTGGACTTAGGGTTTTTCTTGGACTTAGGGTTTAGGGTTAGGGTTAGGTTTTTGTTTTAATTAGGTTTTTGGGTTTAGGGTTTAAGATTTGAGGCTTAATATCAATGGATTAGTGTTTATTGTTTGGGTTTTTGTATTTTGGGCTTGGTGTTTAGGGTTTATGATAGGTTTAGGATTAGGGTTAATGTTAGGGCTATCTTTTATGTATTTTTTAGATTTTAGGGTTTGGGGGTAAGGATTTTAGTAGTAATATCTATGGTTTAGTGTTTAACGTTAGGGTTTTTGTATTTTTGGCTTTGAGTTTAGGGTATAGGGTTTAGGGTTAGGGTTAGGGTTAGAGTTTTTGTTAGGGACAGGGTTAGGGTTAGGGTTTAGTTTTTTTTAGGTTTTAGGTTTTGGGGTTTAGGATTTTTGGTGTAAAATCTATGGTTTAGTGTTTAATGTTTTGGTTTAGGTATTTTAGGCTTAATCTTTTGGGTTAATAGTTGAGGTTTAGGGTTAGAGTTAGGGATTAAGTTTTTTTTAGGTCTTAGGGTTTGTGGTTTAGGATTTGAGGTTTAAAATCTATGGTTTCATTTTTAATGTTTCACTTTTTTGTATTTTGGGCTTAGGGTTTAGAGTTAGGGTTTGGGGTTAGGGTTAGGGTTAGGGTTAGGGTTAGGGTGTAAGTTTTTTTTAGGTTTTATGGTTCTGGGTTTAAGCATTTGAGGTTTAAAATCTATGGTTTAGTATTTAATGTTTGAGTTTTTGTATTTTGGGCTTAGGGTTATGGGTTTATGGTTTAGAGTTAGGGTTAGAGTTAAGGTTAGGGTTAGGGTTATGGTTAGGGTTAGGGTTAGGGTTTTGGGTTTTTAGATTTTTGGGTTTAGGTTTATGATTTGAGGTTTTATATCAATTGTTTTGTGTTTAATGTTTGGGTTTTGGTATTTTGGGCTTGGGGTTTAGGGTTTACTGTAGGGTTAGGGTTAGGTTTAGGATTTAGGGTTAGGGTTCGTGTTAGGTATACGGTTAGTGTTAGGGTTTAGGTTTTTTTAGGGTTTAGGTTTTGGTGTTAAAGATTTTTGTTTTAAAATCTATGTTTAGTGTTTAATGTTGGGGTTTTGGTATTTTGGGATTGGGGTTTTGGATTAATGGTTTAGGGTTAAGGTTATGGTTAGTGTTAGGGTTTAGTTTATTTTTAGGTTTTAGGGTTTGTGGTTTAGGATTTGAGATTAAAAATCTTTGGTTTAGTGTTTAATGTTAGCGTTTTCGCATTTTGGACTTAGGGAATTTTTTGGACTTAGGGTTTAGGGTTTAGGGTTAGGGTTAGGGTTTTGTTTTTTTTAGGTTTTTGGGTTTAGGGTTTAGGATTTGAGGTTTAATATCAATGGTTTAGTGTTTAATGTTTGGGTTTTTGTATTTTGGGCTTGGTGTTTAGGGTTTATGATAGGTTTAGGGTTAGGGTTAATATTAGGGTTAGGTTTAGGTGTTTTTTTAGATTTTAGGGATTGGGGGTAAGGATTTGAGTAGTAATATCTATGGTTTAGTGTTTAATTTTGGATTTTTGTATTTTGGGCTTTGGGTTTAGGGTTTAGGGTTTAGGGTTAGGGTAAATAATAGGGTTAGGATTACGGTTAATTTTAGATAGGGTTAGGATTAGGGTTTAGGTTTTTTTAGGTTTTAGGTTTTGGGGTTTAGGATTTTTATTTAAAATCTATGGTTTAGTATTTAATGTTTTTTTTTTGTTTTTTGGGCTTGGGGTTAAAGATTTGAGTTATAACATCTATGATTTAGTGCTTAGTGTTACGATTTTGGTACTTTGGGCTTGGGGTTTAGTATTTATGGTAGGGTTAGGGTCAATGTTAGGTTTAAGGTTTGGGTTTAGGTTGTTTTATAGGTTATAGGGTTTGAGTTAAGGATTTGAGTTGTAATATCTTTGGTTTAGTGTTGAATGTTACGGTTTGGTATTTTTTGCTTCGGGTTTGGGGCTTAGGTTTTAGGTTTAGGGTTAAGCAAGGTTAGGGTTTGGGTTCGTTTTAGGCATAGGTTTAGTGTTAAGGTTTTGGGTTCGTTTTAGGCATAGGTTTAGTGTTAAGGTTTAAGTTTTTTTTAAGTTTTATTTTTTGGGGTTAAGGATTTTTGGTTTAAAATCTATGGTTTAGTGTTTAATTTTTAGGTTTTGGTATTTTGGGCTTGGGGTTTTGAGTTAATGGTTTAGGGTTAGGGTTAAGGTTAAGGTTGGGGTTAAGGTTTGGGTTTAGTTTTTTTTAGTTTTTATGGTTTGTGGTTTAGGATGTGAGGTTTAAAATCTATTGTTTAGTGTTTAATATTTGGGTTTTCATGTTTTGGACTTAGGGTTTATGGTATAGGGTTAGGGTTAGGGTTAGGATTAGGGTTAGGGTGTAGTTTTTTTTTAGGTTTTATGGTTTAGGGTTTAGCATTTGATGTTTAAAATCTATGGTTTAGTATTTAATGTTTGGATTTTTGTATTTTGGGCTTAGGGTTAAGGTTAGGGTTAGTGTTTTGGGTTTTCTTAGGTTTTTGAGTTTTGGGTTTAGGATTTGAGGTTTAGTATCAATGGTTTAGTGTTTATTATTTGGATTTGTTATATTTTGGGCATGGGGTTTAGGATTTATTGTAGGGTTAGTGTTTGGGTTAATGTTAGGGTTAGGGTTAGGGTTAGGGTTTAGATTGTTTTTAGGATTTAGGGTTTGGGTTAAGTATTTGAGTTTGAATATCTATGGTTTAGTGTTGAATGTTAGATTTTTTGTATTTGGGGCTTTGTGTTAGGGTTTAGGGTTTAGGGTTAGAGTTAGGGTTCGTGTTAGGGATATGGTTAGTGTTAGAGTTTAGTGTTTTATCTCTAGGTGTAAGGTTTTGGGTTTAGGATTTTCATTTTAAAATCTATGCTTTAGTGTTTAATGTTTGGTTTTTATATTTTGGGCTTGGGGTTTGGTTAATGGTTTAGGGTTAGGGTTAGGGTTAAGGTTAGGATTAGGGTTTGGGAGGTTATATATTGGTGATTGTTGGAGGAGTTCCATTCAATCGGGTTTACGTGTGTTTGGGTAATTAGTGTTTTAGTTTTTCACCGTTTAGGTTAGTTTGAGGGTTTATTAAGGAGTGTTTAATATTGTTAGTATTTTCGGCAATTTGTTCAGTTTAGTAGCTCTGGTATGCTACAGTTTGTTATTATTTTAGGTTTTAGGTTGGGGGTTAGATTTGAGAGTTGTAATATCTATCGGTTAAGTATTTCATTAGGTATTTGTTATTTTGGGCTTTGGCTTTAGGGTTTAGGTCTAAGCGTTTGTGTTGAAGGATAAGGTTAGGTTTATGTTAGGGATGAGCGTTAGGGTTTAGGTTTCTTTTTTTTTATTCAGTTTTAGGTTTAGGGTTTAGATTTTCGTTTAAAATTCTATGAGTTAGTGTTTAATATTTGGGTTTTGGTATTATGGGGCTTGAGGTTTTGGGTTAGGTTAGGGTGTTAGGGTTAGGGTTTAGTGTTTTTTTTTAGGTTTAGGATTGTGGTTAGGATTTGAGGTCTAAATTTATGGTTTAGTGTTTAATGTTTGGTTTAATCATCTTTTGGACTTAATTATTTTTTGGGAACTTAGGATTCTAGGTTTAAGTTTAGGGTAAGGGTTAGAAGTTAGGATTAGGGTTAGGTGTAGGTTCTTTTAGGCTTTATGGTTCATTCGGGTTTAGCATTTGAGTGTTTCAAATAATCTATGGTTTAGTAATTAAGAGTTAGAGTATTTGTAATTTTGAGCTTGAGTTTTGCGGTTCTTGTATGTTGTAGACTTAGAATTAGGGTCGTCAGGGTTAGTTTTTTTTTTATTAGGATTTTGGGTTCTTGGGTTTAAGATTTGAGGTTTAATACTCAATGATTTAGTTTTTAAATGTTTGGGTTTTGGATATTTTGGGCTAGGTAGGCTTGGTAAGCAAGGGTTAGGTGTTTAATGGTTAATGAGGTTAGGGTTTAGGATGTTTTTTAAAGTTTTAGGTTTGGGGTTATGGATTTGAGTATTGTAATATCTATGGTTAAGTGTTGATGTTAGTGGTTTTACTATTAGGGCTTGTTTAGGTAGGGTTAGTGTGTACGATTGGGTTAGGTTCGGGTTGAGGGTTAGTTATTGTTAAGTTTAGGTTTTGGGGCTTTAGAATTTTTGGTTTAAAATCTGATGGTAGTGTCTTAATTTTTGTGTTTTGTATTTGGGATGGGTTTTCGGGATTTAACTCAGTGAGGGTTAAGCGTTTGGATGTAGGGCTTGGTTACGGTTGGGTTAGGGGCTTAGTTTTTTTTAGTTTTTAGATTTTGCGTTTTGGATTTGGAGGTTTAAAATCTATGTTTTAGTTCTATTGTCTCTTATTTTCATGCTTTTAACTTAGTCTTTTTTTTTGGACTTAGGTCTAGGGTTAAGGGTTTAGGTTGAGGTGTAGTTTTTCTTTAGTTTATGAATTGAATAAAGGCATTTGAGGTTTAAAATCTATCGGTTTAGTATTCAATGATTTTGTTTTGGTCATTTTGGCGCTTAGGGTTTCGGGTTTATGTGTGGTTTAGGTTGAGGTTTGGGTTAAGGTTAGGGTTAGGTTAGGGTTATTTTTTTTCTATTTTTTTTTAGGTTTTGTGGTTTAGGTATAGGAATTTGAGGTTTGTATCAATGGCTTTAGTGTTAATTTAGGTTTTGGTTTTAAGCGTTGGGGGTTGTAGGTTTTAATGGTCAGGGTTCACAATTAGGGTTAAAGTTGAAAGTTAGGGTTAGGTTTAGTTGTTTTTAGTTTAGGGTTTGTGGGTTACAGGATTTGAGTTGGTAATTCCAAAATATGCGTTTATTTTTTAGTGTTCGCCTAATTTTTTGGTATTTTGTGTTATGGGTTAGGGGTTTAGGGTGGGTATAGGGTTTAGTTTTCGGGTGTAGTTTTATTTGGGTTTGTATGTTAGGGTTTTTAAGTTTTTTTTGTTAAAATGAGGGTATCTGAGGTATACATGTTTGGGTTTGGTATTTTTGGGAATTGGGGTTTTCTCGGGTTAGAACTGCGTTTAAGTGGTTTAGGGTTTTACGGTTTTTCTATTAGTGGTTTAGGCCATATTTGCGTGGATTTATTAGGATTGTGATGTTTAAAATCATATGTTAGTGATTTAATGATTAATGTTTTTATATTTTGTATTTAGCGTGTTTTGATTGACTTATTTTAGGGACTATTAGGGTTACGGGTTAGGGTTGGAATTAGGGTGTAGGTTTTTTTTAGGTTATTGTAAGTTCAGGTTAGTCATTAATTTTAAAAGTTATGGTTTATGTGTTTCAGTATAATATTGGAATTTGGTATTTTGGGCGTTAGGGTATTCGTGTTTATCCAACCGGTTAGGCGTTAGAGTAAAGATGGGATTAGGGTTAGGTTTTTTTTTTGTTGTAGGTGGATAGGGGTTTTAGGGTTAGGCTTAGCGGTTAGATTTTTTACGGTTTTAGGTTTGGGGTTTAGAATTTTGGTTTAAAACTCTTGTTAGGTTTATGTGTTTTAATATTTGTGATTTTGGTATTCTGGGGCTTGGATTTTGAGTTAATATTTAAGGGTTTAGGTAGAGATTTAGGGTTTGGGTTAGGGTTTAGGGTTAGGGTTTAGGGTTGTTTTTAGGTTTAGAGTTGTGGTTTGGACTTGAGGTTTAAACTCTATTATTTCAGTGCTTAATGTATCCTATTTTCATATTTGTTGGAGAACTAGGTTTTTTTTTGGACTTAGGGTTAAGGTTTAGGGTTTAGGTTTAGGATGTAGGGTAGGGTTGTAGGTATTTTCTTATTTGGTTTTATGGTTCAGCGGTTAAGCATTTGAGGTTTCAAAATCATATGGTTTAGTATTTAATGTTTTTTTTTTTTAAAACTATCCCTTGAGGGGGTAAGGGGTAAGCAACACCCCAGGCCTTAAGCATTAAGAAAACAAATAGTACATAGAGGTGGGGGCATCAGCCTACCGTCCGTAACCTAAGGTGGTTTTCAGGAAGTCCAACCTTCCAAAAAATGGAAAAGTCAAACTCCATCCCCTTACCACGCAAGGAGAACCAAAATACTAGCACCTAGAAGAGATGGACTCGCTTCAATACATATTATCTAGGGAACGTAAATGTGGAGACTCTCCCCTTACGAAAAGCAAGACAGAAGAGAAAAATAATCCTATTCACAAGAGCTATAGCAGAGAAAGCATCGTCTAAGTTTGAAATAAGGCTATACCATAAGCAGGAAGAAATAACAGGGTGGCTTCTTGATTTTTTTCCAATTTCTTTCTCCTGATGTATTTCTTCCTGTTATGGTAAGCCTATTCAACTAGACTATGCCTTTTCTGTATAAGTCTGTTGAATAGATATTTTCTTCATATTCTTGTCTTGCTTTTGTAAGCGGGAGATCTCCTATTTACGTTCGCCTAGATAATAATAGTAGTGAGAGGGTCCCTTCTCTTCTAGGTGCTTATATTCTTGAGTTTTCTCCTTTGCTTGGTAAGTAGGCGATGGCGAGTAAGACTTTCCACCTGTTGGAAGGTTGACTTCGTGAACTTAAAATCACAAAGTCCACCTTCAGGTTAGAGGTAAGGCTATGACCCCCCTCCTTGTACTACTTGTTTTTCATTCATTATAGCTATAGGCACTGGGTGTTGCTTAGCCCCTTTACCCCCTTCTAACGGGTAGTTCAAAAAAAACATAAATACTAAAACAGTGAGATTCTTAAACCTCAATAATGCTTAACACGCTGAACATAAAACTCTAAAACGAAGAAACCTACCAACTCTCTAACACCTAATCCTAAAACCTACAACTCCTAAGACTTAGAAAACCCTTAAGTCCAAAGAAAACCTTAAGTTTCAAAATATGACAACTATAGTTACATAAGCACTCAAATAGAATAGATATTAAACCCTCAAATCAAACCACAAACTGCTAGATAACCGTTAAAAACCCTATGAACCCTTAACCCCTAAACCATACGTTAAGATACTGCTGTATTCACATTCGTCACTTCAATATATGGAGGAAGGTAAGATCAACAAACATAGCCACCGCTAGCCATCGAGTTATTCTCAATCACTCCCCAAACCACACAACCCAAACCCTAACTCTACAGCCTAATAACCACTAAAACCCCAAGCCAAAACCAAAACCACAAATCCATCTAAACCATAACAAGATTTAAATAAACTACCTCAAACCCAAAACCAAACCCTAAAATAATTCTACAAGCCCAACCCTAACCCTACCAAACAACCCTAACCTACCCTATCTATAACCTAACCTAACCCTTATACTACACGAACCTAACTACCCAAAGCCCAAAATACAAAAATCCAAAAATTAAACACTAAACCATAGACTTTAAACTTTAAATGAAAACCCTGAACTACAAACTAAAAAAACCTACACCCTAAATAACCCTAACCCTAACCCTAACCCTAAGTCCCTAAAAACCAACAAACAAACGCTAAACCAAAATACTGAAAACATAACATTAAACACTAAACCATAGATTTAAACCTCAAATCCTAAACCACAACACCTAACACTAAAAAAAACCTACCAACCCTAACCCTAAACTACACAAAACCCAATCCAAAATACCAAAACCCAAACATTATACACTATACCATAGATTTAAACAAAAAAAACTAACCCAAAACTAAAACCCAAATAAAACTACCCCAAAACCTAACCTTAAATAACCCTAACCCTAAACCCAAACCAATAACCCAAAACTACCAAAACCAACACTAAAAAATAAACCATAGACATTACAACTCAAATCTTAACAACCCAAACCCTAACCTAAAACACCTAACCGTAACCCTAATCTACATTCACCCTAATGACCCTACAGTAAACCTAAACCCCAAGCAAATACACAAAACCTAAACATTAAACAAAACCATTATATAAACCTCAATCTATACCTAACCTAAAAACCTCAAAAAAATAAACAAAACCAACCCTAACCCTAACCCTAACCCAACAATTCTTACTCCTAACCCAACCTAAACCTACACCATAAACCCAAACCCTAAGCCAAAATACAAAACCAAACATATAAATACTAAACCATAGATTTAAAACTACAAATGCTTATTCTAATTCATAAACCTAAAGAAAAACCTCACCCAACCTAGCCCTACACACCCAAACCCTAAGTCCAAAAAAAAAACTAAGTCACAACATGTAAAATAGATACATTAAGAACTAAAACATAGATTTTTACCAAAATCAAACCCCAAAACACAAACCTAAAAAAGAACTAAACCTCTAATCCCTAACCAGTCGACCCAAACCCTAACCCAACCTTAACCTCACCTATTAACCCGAAACCCAATCCACACATACCAAAACCAAACTTAAACTTTAAGACATAGATTATTATAACCAAGAAATTCTAAACCCCAAAACTAAAACCTACAAAATTAACCCAATCCCTAACACCTAACCCAGATCCCGTAAACTAACCCTAACCCTAAAAGACTCCACATAGCAAAACCCCAACATAAACATTAACCAATAGAACTTACAATCAATCCTAAAATCATA
>JAJJBR010003052.1:49315-65571 GCA_022817965.1 Solanum lycopersicoides
CAACAAAATCCTAAACACGAAAACCCAAACATTAAACAATAAAACACTAGATTTTAAACCTCAAAATCTAAACCACATACCCTAAAACCTAAAAAAATCTAAACCCTAACCCTAACCCTAACCCTAAACCCTAACCCTAACCCTATCCTTTACCCTAACCCTAAACCTTAAATCCTAAAACTCAAAGTCCAAAATACCAAAACCCTAACAGTGAACACTAAAACCATAGATATACCAAATGTAAAATCCCTTAACCCAAACCATAAAACCTAAAAAAAACACTAAACCCTAACCCTAGCCCTAACACTAACCCAAACCCTAACCCTAAACCATTAACCCGAAACCCTAATCCCAAAATACAAAACCCAAACATATTAAACACTAAACCATAGATTTATACAAAAAGTCTAAACCCCAAAACCTAAAACCTAAAAAACAACCTAAACTCTAACCCTAACCCTAACCCTAACCCTATCCTTAACATTAACCAAAACCCAATGCCCAAAATACCAAAACCCCTAACAATTAAACACTAAGCCATAGATATTACAACTCAAATAGCCATAAACCCTAAAACATAAAAAAACAACCAAAAAACCTACCCTAACACCAACCATACCATAAACCCTAAACCCGAAGCCCAAAACACAAAAACCCAAATATTAAAAACTAAATAATAGATTTTAAACCTCAAATGCTAAACCTTGAATATAAAACTAAAAAGAACCTACACCCTAAACTCTAAACCTAAGTCCAAAGAAAACTTAGTCCAAAATACAAAATCATGGATTTTAAACCTAAGCCATAGATTTAAACCTCAAACATAAAACCAAAAACCTAAAACCTAACAAAAAATATGGAAACCCTAACCGTAACCCTAACCCTAAACTAAAAAACCTAAAAAAACCAAAAACCCAAACACTAACCCTAACCCTAACCTCATAACCCTAACCCAAAACCCTAAGCCCAAAATACCAAAACCCAAACATTAAATACTAAATCATAGATTTTAAACCTCAAATTCTAAACCCTGAACCATAAAACCTAAAAATAAACGTACACCCTAACCCTAATCCTAACCCTAACACTAACCCTAAAGCCTAAACCCTAACTCCAAAATACGAATACCCCAAAACCTAAAATCTAAAAAAAACCTAAACCCTAACCCTAACCCAAACCTTAACCCTAACCCTAACACTAAAACATTAACCTGGAATCCCAAGCACAAATATCAAAACCTAAACATTAAACACTAAACCATAGATTTTAAACAAAAAATCCTAAACCCCAAAACGTAAAACCAAAAAAACCATATACCCTAACCCAAGCCCTATCTCTAAACCCTAAACCCTAAACCCTAATTCCAAAAAAACGCAAGTCCAAAATACAAAAACCCAAAAATTAAACACTAAACCATAGATTTTAAACCTCAAATCCTAAACCACAAACCGTAAAACCTAAAAAACCCTAACCCTAACCCTAAATCATTAACACAAAACCCAAGCCCAAAATACCAAAACCCAAACATTAAGCTCCTAACCATAAATTTTAAACAAAAAATCCTAAACCCCAAAACGTTAAACCTAAAAAAAAACATAAACCCTTACCCTAACCCTATCCTTAACCCTAAACCCTAAACCCTAAACCAAAAGCAAAAATACCAAAACCCTAACATTAATCACTAAACCATAGATATTACAACTCAAATCCTTAACCCCAAACCGTAAAACCTAAAAAACAACCTATACCGTAACCCTAACCCTAATATTATCCTTAACCATAACCCTACCATAAACCCTAACCCTTACCATAACCCATAAACATGAAACCCTAAGTCCAAAATACCAAATTCGAAATATTAAACACTAAACCATAGATTTTAAAACTTAAATACTAAACCCTGAACTATAAAACCTAAAAAAAACCTAAACCCTAATCCTAACCCTAACCCTACCCCTAAGTCCCTAAAAAAGTCCAACAAACAAACGCTAAATAAAAAATATGAAAACCTTAACATTAAACACTAAACCATAGATTTTAAAAATCAAATCCTAAACCACAAATCTTAACACTAAAAAAACCTAAAACCTAACCTAACCCTAACCCTAAAACATTAACCCGAAACCCCAATCCCAAAATACCAAAATCCAAACATTAAACACTATGCCATATATTTTAAAGCCCAAAACCTAAAACCCAAATAAAACTTACACCCTAAACCTAACCCTATCCCTAACCCTAACCCTAACCCTAACCCTAAACCCATAACCCAAAATACCTAAAACCTAACACTAAAAAATAAATCATAGTGATTACAACTCAAATCCTTAACCCCAAACCCTAAAACCTAAAAACAACCTAAACCATAACCCTAATTCTAACATTAACCCTACCATAACCCTAAACCCCAACCCTAAAATACCAAAACCTAAACATTAAACACAAAACCATTGATACTAAACCTCAAATCCTATACCCTAAACCCAAAAACCTAAAAAAAAAAAAAAATTCTAACCCTAACCCTAACCTTAAGCCAAATCCTAAACCTAAACCTACATTATAAACATGAAACCCTAAGCCCAAAATACCAAAACCAAAACATTAAATCCTAAACCATAGATTTTAAACCTCAAATGCTTAACCCTGAACCATAAAACCTAAAAGAAAAACCTACACCCTAACCCTAATCCTAACCCTAAACCCTAAGTCCAAAAAAAACCTAAGTTCAAAATATAAAAACAGATACATTAAGCACTACACCATATATTTTAAACCTCAAATCCCAAACCACAAACTCTAAAACCTAAACAAACCTAAACCCTAACCCTAACCCTAACCCTAACCCTAACCCAAACCCTAACTCCAACCTTAACCCTCAACTAATAACCCAAAACCCCAAGCCCAAAATACCAAAACACAAAATCAAGCCAAATCCTAAACCTAAACCTACATTATAAACACGAAAACCCTAAGCCCAAAATACCAAAACCAAAACATTAAATCCTAAACCATAGATTTTAAACCTCAAATGCTTAACCCTGAACCATAAAACCTAAAAGAAAACCTACACCCTAACCCTAATCCTAACCCTAAACCCTAAGTCCAAAAAAAACTAAGTTTAAAATATAAAAACAGATACATTAAGCACTACACCATATATTTTAAACCTCAAATCCCAAACCACAAACTCTAAAACCTAAACAAACCTAAACCCTAACCCTAACCCAAACCCTAACTCCAACCTTAACCCTCAACTAATAACCCAAAACCCCAAGCCCAAAATACCAAAACACAAAATCAAACACTAAACCATAGATTTTAAACCAACAATTCTAAACCCCAAAACCTAAAACCTAAAAATAACCCTAACCCCTAACCCCTAACCCAATCCCTAAGACAAACCCTAACCCTATCCCTATCCGTAACACTAACCGTAAACCCTAAACGAGAAGCCTAACATAGCTAAACCCTAACATAAACACTTAACCATAGATATTACAAATCAAATACTTAACCCCAAACCCTAAAACCTAAAAAATATCCTAAACCCTAACCCTACCGTAAACCCTACCCCAAACCCAAAATACCAAAACCCAAACATTAAAAACTAAACCATTGATATTAAACCTCAAATCGCAAACCCAAAATCCAAAAACCTAAAAAAAAAAAAATAACCCTAACCCTAACCCTAATTCTAACCCTAAACCAAAAACCCAAAACCTAAAGCTCAAAATACCAAAACCAAACATTAATTAGTAAACCATAAATTTTAAACCTCAAATGCTAAACCCTGAACTATAAAACCTAAAAAGAACCTACACCTAACCCTAATCCTAACTCTAACCCTAACCCTACACCTTAAACCCTAAATCCTAAGTCCCAAAAAAATAATTAAGTCCAAAATATGAAAAGCCAAACATTAAACACTAAACCATAGATTTTAGAACTCAAATCCTAAACCACAAACCCTAAAACCTAAAAAAAAAACTAAACCCTAACCCTAACCCTAACCATTAACCCAAAACCCCAAGCCCAAAATACCAAAACCCAAATATTAAACAATAAACCATAGATTTTAAACAAAAAATCCTAAACCCTAAAACCTAAAACTGAAAAAAAATTAAAAATAACTCTAACCCTATCCCTAACATAAACCCTAACCTTATCCTTAACCCAAACGCTAAACCCTAAACCCTAAACCCAAAGCCGAAAATACCAAAACCCTAACATGAAACACTAAACCATAGATATTACAACTCAAATCCCTAACCCCAAACCCTAAACCTAAAAAATAATCTCAACTGTAGCATTAACCCTAACCCTACTATAAACCCTAAAACCCAATCCCAAAATAACAAAACCCAAACATTAAACACTAAACCATTGATATTAAACCTCAAATCTTAAACCCTAAACTAAAAAACCTAAAAAACCAGAAACCCAAACACTAACCCTAACCTTAACCTCATAACCCTAACCCAAAACCCTAAGCCCAAAATACAGAAACCCAAACATTAAATACTAAATCATAGATTTTACACCTCAAATTCTAAACCCTGAACCATAAAACCTAAAAATAAACGTACACCCTAACCCTAATCATAACCCTAACACTAAGCCTAAAGCCTAAACCCTAACTCCAAAATACGAATACCCCAAAACCTAAAACCTAAAAAACCCTAAACCATAACCCTAACCCAAACCTTAACCCTAAGCCTAACCCTAAACCGTTAACCCGGAACCCCAAGCACAAAATATCAAAACCCAAACATCAAACACTAAACCATAGATTTTAAACAAAAAATCATAAACCCCAAAACGTAAAATCCAAAAAAACCATATACCCTAACCCTAGCCCTATCTCTAAACCCTAAACCCTAATTCCAAAAAAAACGCAAGTCCAAAATACAAAAAACCCAAAAATTAAACACTAAACCACAGATTTTAAACCTCAAATCCTAAACCACAAACCGTAAAACCTAAAAAACCCTAACCCTAACTCGAACCCTAACCCTAACCCTAACCCTAAATCATTAACACAAAACCCAAGCCCAAAATACCAAAACCCAAACATTAAGCTCCTAACCATAAATTTTAAACAAAAAATCCTAAACCCCAAAACGTTAAACCTAAAAAAAACCATAAACCCTTACCCTAACCCTCTCCTTAACCCTAACCCCAAACCCTAAAACCTAAAAAAAACCTAAACCATAACCCTAATTCTAACATTAACCCTAATTGTAACCCTACAATAACCCTAAACCCCAACCCTAAAATACCAAAACCTAAACATTAAACACTAAACCATTGATACTAAACCTCAAATCCTATACCCTAAACCCAAAAACCTAAAAAAAAATAAAAAATCCTAACCCTAACCCTAACCTTAAGCAAAATCCTAAACCTAAACCTACACCATAAACCCGAAACCCTAAGCCCAAAATACCAAAACCAAAATATTAAATCCTAAACCATAGATTTTAAACCTCAAATGCTTAACCCTAAACATTAAAACCTAAAAGAAAAACCTACACCCTAACCCTAATCCTAACCCTAAACCCTAAGTCCAAAAAAAACCTAAGTTCAAAATATAAAAACAGATACATTAAGCACTACACCATATATTTTAAATCTCAAATCCAAAATCACAAACTCTAAAACCTAAAAAAAACTAAACACTAACCCTAACCCTAACGCCAACCTTAACCCTCAACTAATAACCCAAAACCCCAAGCCCAAAATACCAAAACACAAAATCAAACACTAAACCATAGATTTTAAACCAAAAATTCTAAACCCGAAAACCTAAAACCTAAAATAACCCTAACCCCTAACCCCTAACCCAATCCCTAACACAAACCCTAACCCTATCCCTATCCGTAACACTAACCGTAAACCCTAAATAAGAAGCCTAACATAGCTAAACCCTAACATAAACACTTAACCATAGATATTACAAATCAAATACTTAACCCCAAACCCTAAAACCTAAAAAATATCCTAAACCCTAACCCGAACATTAAACCTAACCCTAACCCTACCGTAAACCCTACCCCAAGCCCAAAATACCAAAACCGAAACATTAAAAACTAAACCATTGATATTAAACCTCAAATGGTAAACCCAAAACCCAAAAACCTAAAAAAAAAAAAAAAACCCTAACCCTAACCCTAATTCTAACCCTAAACCAAAAACACAAAACCCAAAGCCCAAAATACCAAAACCAAACATTAATTACTAAACCATAGATTTTAAACCTCAAATGCTAAACCCTGAATCATAAAACCTAAAAAGAACCTACACCTAACCCTAATCCTAAACCCTAAACCCTAAATCCTAAGTCCAAAAAAAAAATTAAGTCCAAAATACGAAAAGCCAAACATTAAACACTAAACCACAGATTTTAGACCTCAAATCCTAAACAACAAACCCTAAAACCTAAAAAAAACTAAACCCTAACCCTAACCCTAACCCTTACCCAAACCCTAACCCTAACCTTAAACCATTAACCCAAAACCCCAAGCCCAAAATACCAAAACACAAATATTAAACACTAAACCATAGATTTTAAACAAAAAATCCTAAACCCTAAAACCTATAACTGAAAAAAACAAAAAAACACTAACCCTAACCCTAACCCTATCCCTAACATGAACCCTAACCTTTTCCTTAACCCAAACGCTAAACCCTAAACCCTAAACCCAAAGCCCAAAATACAAAAACCCTAACATGAAACACTAAACCATAGATATTACAACTCAAATCCCTAACCCCAAACCCTAAAACCTAAAAAACAACCTAAACCGTAGCATTAACCCTAACCCTACTATAAACCCTAAAACCCAATCCCAAAATACCAAAAACCAAAAATTAAACACTAAACCATTGATATTAAACCTCAAATCCTAAACCCTAAATTAAAAAACCTAAAAAAACAAAAACCCAAACACTAACCCTAACCCTAACCTCATAACCCTAACCCAAAACCCTAAGCCCAAAATACCAAAACCCAAGCATTAAATACTAAACCATAGATTTTAAACGTCAAATTCTAAACCCTGAACCATAAAACCAAAAAATAAACGTACACCCTAACCCTAATCATAACCCTAACACTAACCCTAAAGCCTAAACCCTAAGTCAAAAATACGAAAACCCCAAAACCTAAAACCTAAAAAACCCTAAACCCTAACCCTAACCAAAACATTAACCCTAACCCTAACCCTAAACCATTAACCCGAAACCCCAAGCACAAAATATCAAAACCCAAACATTAAACACTAAACCATAGATTTTAAACAAAAAATCCTAAACCCCAAAAGGTAAAACCTTAAAAAACCATAACCCTAACCCTATCCCTATCTCTAAGCACTAAACCCTAAGTCCAAAAAGACGCAAGTCCAAAATACGAAAACCCTAAAATTAAACACTAAACCATAGATTTTAAACCTCAAATCCTAAACCACAAACCCTAAAACCTAAAAAACCTAAACCCTAACCCTAACCCTAAATCATTAACACAAAACCCAAGCCCAAAATACCAAAACCCAATCATTAAGATCCTACCTATAAATTTTAAACAAAAAATCCTAAACCCCAAAACGTAAAACCTAAAAAAAACCATAAACCCTAACCCTAAACCAATCTCTAACATGAACCCTTACCCTACCCCTATCCTTAACCCTAAACCCTAAACCCTAAACCAAAAGCAAAAATAACAAAACCCTAACATTAATCACTAAACCATAGATATTACAACTCAAATCCTTAATCCTAGACCGTAAAACCTAAAAA
This sequence comes from Solanum lycopersicoides, assembly GCA_022817965.1. Taxonomy (NCBI): domain Eukaryota; kingdom Viridiplantae; phylum Streptophyta; class Magnoliopsida; order Solanales; family Solanaceae; genus Solanum; species Solanum lycopersicoides. Next base: position 57,110 of record JAJJBR010003052.1, read on the forward strand.
ACATCCTAAACCGTAACCCTAACCCTAATATTATCCTTAACCCTAACCCTTTCATAAACCCTAAACCCCAAGCCCAATATACAAAAACCCAAACATTAAACACTAAACTATTGATATTAAACAAAAAGTCCTAAACCCTAAACACAAAAACCTAAAAAAAAAGAAACCCTTACCCTAACCCTAACCCTAACCTTAACCCTAACCCTAACCCTAAACCCTAACCCTTACCCTAACCCATAAACACGAAACCCTAAGCCCAAAATACCAAATACCATATATTAAACACTAAACCATAGATTTTAAAACTTAAATGCTAAACCCTGAACTATAAAACCTAAAAAAACCTACACCCTAATCCTAACCCTAACCCTAACCCTAAGTCCCTAAAAAAGTCCAACAAACAAACGCTAAATAAAAAAAATGAAAACCTTAACATTAAACACTAAACCATAGATTTTAAACATCAAATCCTAACCCACAAATCCTAACAATAAAAAGACCTAAACCCAAACAAAACCCTAACCCTAAAACATTAACCCGAAACCCCAATCCCAAAATACCAAAACCCAAACATTAAACACTAAACCATAGATTTTAAACAAAAAATCTTAAGGCCCAAAACCTAAAAACCAAATAAAACCTAAATCCTAAACCTAACTCTATCCCTAACCCTAACCCTAACCCTAACCCTAACCCTAAACCCATAACCCAAAATAACAAAAAACCTAACACTAAAAAATAAACCATAGACATTACAACTCAAATCCTTAACCCCAAACCCTAAAACCTAAAACAACATAAACCGTAACCCTAAATCTAGCATTAACCCTAATTGTAACCCTACCATAACCCTAAACCCCAATACCAAAATACCAAATCCTAAACATTAAACACTAAAAATTTATAATAAAACTCAAATCCTATACCCTAAACCTAAAAACCTAAAAAAAAAAAAACCTAACCCTAACCCTAACCTTAACCCAAACCCTAACCCTAAACTTACACCATAAACCCAAAACCCTAAGCCCAAAATACAAAAACAAGAACATTAAATACTAAACCATAGATTTTAAACCTTAAATGCTTAACCATGAACCATAAAACCTAAATAAACTCCTACACACTAACCCTAATCCTAACCCTAAACCCTAAACCCTAAGTTAAAAAAAAAGCCAAATTAGTTCTCTCTCTAACTTATCTCACTAAAACAAAATGCTCCCTAACAATACACTCTATTGACACGCCTAACGTCTAGTTTTGTACGGCCAACATTGTGAGCTGCCGGCGGTAACCTCCAGACCGCCGGACAATCCCCAGAAGGGGTGCTTGTTGAAAATGAACTTAACCTTCCTTGAATCCCCCTTTAACTCGTCACATAACTCTGGGAAATCGCAATCTAAAGGCGCGATGAACAGTGAGTTGTCTCGAAGTGAAGAAGAGGGGAAATAAAAAAATATTTCCTCAGACTCTATCAGATTGAATCAAGATTACAATAGTGAAAGGAATGCTTCTAGTCAACTAAAGCTACAACATAATCAAGTTTCAAGGAATTTTGACGAACCAATCGAAAGGAACGAAGGAGTGAGTTCTGGGATAATTGCGAACAAGTCATAAAAGGGTCAAGATCAAAATCGATAATCTTCCCAGCTGATTCGTGAGATTACACTTACTGGGGCTTAATCACAAGGGGAAGAAGTCCACCTCACAGCAATTTTGAGCGAAATGGAACCCAAAATCACCGGCAACAAGAACTCAGGTGGTCAAAATGGTAGTCGAAACAACATTGATAATGGCAAAGCTATGGGGACGAATGATACTGAGCATGAAATGTCTCTCACTAACACCTCTGTTGGTTTAGCTCAAGAAGATAATTTGGTAGATAATGATGAACAGGTGAACAGGGAGAATCACCTGAATGGTGAAACAATACGAGAAGAGTTCGTGGAGGCAAGTCTAGCTCCTAAGGTTCAACACTACAAGGCTATTATCTAGTGAAAAGGATTATATCAAAGTGGAGAGTTCTGCAAACTCTTCATTTGGTTTTAATCCAATTACTGCACGTGTTCGAGGACAAGGCCAACAACAACCCTTCAATGAGCAAACTGGGGAGGCAAATCAGGCAGGAAACTATACTAACTACAACTATATCTACAATCAATTTAGTAATAATGTTAATAATGTCCATGAGCATGAAAATGCCATGGGAAAGTTAGCTGTTATACACAGTGTACAGGATCAGGGGGACACAGTCTTTCAGACTAATTACCAACAGGAAAATTTTTGCTATGAGAAAGGCCCTACCAAAGGAAACTCAGCTGATAAATTTAGTCTTCAAGGTAAGGGGAAGTTGTTAAGAATGGTAAGCATCAATGGGAGCAAAACAAAAAGAATGAGGAGAAAAATCTGGAACAGAATCAGCATGAGGGTCTACAAGATAACAGTAAACAAAACCTCTACCACAGAGAGTTTCCTAAGATCACTAGTAACTTTGAATAACGTGGTCCTAATATCCAAAATTCTAGTCAAAATGTTCCCAACCCCAATATCAATGCTCCCAGCAATACTAAGAGTCCTCCAGCTACGAAACAGGACCAGGTTCAGGAACCAGCTCCTTATACTGTAGTTCAAACCTTGACAGCAAGACTCAGACATATCCATGCTGCACAAAGCCTGACTGTGGTGTTGAAAACTACTCCTAGACAAACTATCAAACAGGGTCAACCAGCTGTAATCGTTGACATGTATTATTATATGCATACATTGACAGTGGACTGTAAATTTAATTTGGTTGGGAAGTTTAGTACTACCATGCCTAAGGTGGAGCTTATCAAGAAGAGTTTTATCCAACAAACTCAATTAAGTGGGGCGGTAAACATTGCCCATTACAATGCTTAACATGTGTTTATTGACTTACAAAATGAATTAGACTATAACACTGTTTGGACACAACAAAGAATAACAATTGAAGGAAAATTGATGAGGATACAAGCGTGGACACCATTTTTTACACCGGAAGAGGAAACACTAATTGTACCAGTCTGGATTTTGCTACCAGGCTTACGTTGGCACTGCTATAAAATACCTTTCCTTACCCCATTATTGGAATCTGTAGGTAAGGTTTTATACCTAGATACAACTTCTATTAAGAGGTCAAGGGCTGGAATCGGTAAAGGTATAAGGTTTTATACCTTGACTAAGCCTAGACCTAGACATGTTTGGATAGGACTGCATCCTGAGGATGACACCATTGGCTTCTGGCAGACAATGGAGTATGAAAATGTTCCCCCTTACTGTGAGTACTGTAAACATTAGGGACATGACAATGAAGAATGTAAATCCAAAATGAAGGATGAGGAGTATAGACAGAGGAAGTAAAAATAAAGTGAGAAGAAAAACAAAAACAAAGAGAGTAGAGAACAACAACAACAACAACACAGTAAAGAAAATAACAGGCAGAAGCAAACAGATCAGCAAAAAGAGGAGGAATGGCAAACTCAAAGAAGAAAAAATATAAGACAACAGGAACATGCAATTCCAAAGACAATTTGGAAACGTACTTCTACAAATCAGACAGCAAAAGACAATCAATGGGCAGGTATACTTACTAACTCTCAACATTTTTATTTTACTAAATTGGAAATGCAGGAAGAACACAATACACAAGGAGAGGAAAGAGGAAGTAAGGATCAAATGGAGGCAGAAGCAAGAAACAGAAAAATAATTGAAAAACCTTCAGGTAAGCAGGGTATGCCAATGCAAAAGGAAGACAAAAACAAAACTTCAGGCCTCACAGGTATCACAACTATAAAACCTAACTCTATTAATGATTATGTAACTGAATTTTTATCTAGAGAAGTTGATGGAGGGATGGATGAGGGATGTCATGAGAGCCTCACTAACATGAAGGAAGGGGTGACCAAAGGGGGGTATTTGCCTCATGTTCTTCTTGAGGGGTTGTCTAGAGCCTTAGATAATGATAGAAACAAGCAACAACAACAGATTCAACAACAGGTTCAGGCAGGAAATAACACGCAACAGAATTTTGGAAAAAATAAGGAAAAACAACAAAATAAAAAGAGGACAATAAGAAAAATGACAAGGTTAACAAGACTTGATAAGGGGAAGCAGATTGATACTGGTACTTCTGAAGACACTCCCAAGAGCAAAAATAAGCCAAGCAAACAAAAAGGGATGCTGCTAAAAGGAGACAGAGTATGCAACAAGACAATGCTGATGAGCAGACACAGGAAATGAGGGAGGAACCAGGCAAAGGGTTGGATATTTCCTCTCCTCAGGCTCAACACATGAACCCACCCACAACTGAACCACCTGATAAGGGGCAACAATTTTGCCAAATCAATACAATACCTCTGATAGATGAATATGATGTGGATAATTCTGAAGAGGAGCTGGATAGGGAAAACAACTCTCTAGATGATCTGGATGAGGAGGATGAGATTAGTGAGGCTCTTATTAAAGCTTTTGGTCCATCTAATGAGCAGGCTATAGAGGATGAGATTCAACAGGTATCACAAACTCAATGCCTATCTCCAAGAGGGTTCAAACATGACAAATTTCATTTCAAAAATCAAGATGTCAGCACTGTGATAGCTGACAGACCAAATACCAGACTATTTTCCTCTAGATCTTCCCAATGATTAGTACAATCATATGGAATGTGAAAGGGATCAACACTCAAGGGGTGTTGGAGAGAATCAAAATGCTCAGAAAACTCCATCAATTATCTATTATCACTCTCTTGGAACCATTCTCAGATAGTATTCATGTTCAAAGCTTTAAAGTCCAGTTAAATATGGAAAATGCTACTAGTAACTGTAATGGTAAAATTTGGGTTTTCTGGAGCAGTGATATTGACTGTAATATTCTTGATAAAGATGAACATCAAATCACTTGTGATATAAAACACAATTAGTTACAGTGTCAATTTATTACTACTTTTGTCTATGCAAAATGCAAAGATCATCTCAGGAGACCTCTTTGGGATAAGATGCTACATCAAGCAACTGTAAATACCAAACCTTGGTGCTCTGTAGGTGATTTAAATGTTAGAAATGCAGTGGAAGAAAAGCTGGGAGGGTGCCTTATAATATGAGGAAAAGCATGGATTTCATAGCTGTGATTGAAGCCTGTGGCCTGGTGGACATTGGTTTCAGTGGGCAGAAATTCACATGGTCCAACAAGAAGGGTATTAACCACAAAATCTGGAAGAGACTTGACAGGGCTATGGTAATTGATTCATGGCTCGAAAAGATGCCTCATACCACTATAACTCTCTTGTCATCTACTGGGTCTGATCACTGTCCTTTTCTCATGGAAATGGTTCCCAAAGAAACTGATTACATCAGCTATTTCAGATTCCTCAATTGTTGGGTTGACAACCCTCTTTAAATGGAAACTGTGAAAAACTGTTGGGATAGGGAAGTGGATGGTAGTGGTATGTGGAGATTTCATCAGAAAATGAGAAGACTATCCAGCACTCTGAGTACATGGTAAAAGAAAGAATTTGGTGATATTTTCCAGAATTTCAGGATGTATGATGAGCAGGTTCACAAGGCTGAAGAAAACTACATCTTTAACCAAATTGAGTAAAATAGAAGTGCCTTACATGAGATTAATGCACCAGTACATCAAGTTTCTCAAGCTAGAAGACACTATTTTGAAACAGAAAACCCAACTCCAGTGGTTTAAGGAAGGTGACACAAATTCTAAATACTTCCATTCCATTATAAGAGGAAGAAGAAGGAAGTTATTTGTCCACAAAATTATCAGTGAAGATGGGGAATGGATACAAGGTGAGGATAATATTGCTCAGGCAACCTGTGATCATTTCAAGGAGATTTTTACAGGAGAGGAAAAGCTTATTAATGAGAACATTCTAGAATGCATTCCAAGGATGATCAGTCAAGAGCAAAATACAAATCTCATCAGCATTCCCAGTATGGATGAACTTACAAGTGTGAACATGAATCCCAATTCTGTAGTTGGCCCTGATGGTATCAATGGTTATTTCTTTCAGAAGTGCTGGCACATTATCAAAAATGATTTAATGGGATTTATTCAGGCCTTCTTCAATGGCCAAATGATCCCTAAGTACTTCTCCCATTCTTGTATTGTCCTTCTGCCTAAAGTGAGTAATCCTAACAAGCTTACGGAGTTTAGGCATATATTTCTGAGCAACTTTACTAGCAAGATCATATCTAAGTTAGTGAGCAACAGGCTTAGTCCTATCCTCCCTTCTCTAATTTCCCCCAATCAATCAGGGTTTGTTAAAGGTAGAAGTATTTCTGAGAACATCATGTTAGCTCAGGAAATCATTCACCAAATCAAGAAAACCAACATTGGGAGTAATGTCATCATAAAGTTAGACATGTCAAAAGCTTATGATAGAGTTTCATGGTCATACATATGCCTGGTTCTAAGGAAAATGGGATTTTCTGAAGTGTTCATTGACATGTTGTGGAGAATTATGGCCAACAATTGGTATTCAATCATAGTCAATGGTAAGAGGTATGGTTTCTTTCACTCAACTAGAGGGCTCAAGCAGGGTGAACCCATTTCCCCTGCCTTATTTATTTTTGGTGCAGAATACTATCAAGGTCACTCAACAGGTTGCATACTCACCCGGATTACCATGGTTTTTTCATGGAAAGGAGGGGACCTCAAGTTATCCACCTGAGCTTTGCTGATGATATAATACTCTTCACTTCTGGAAGATGCAAAACCTTGAAGTTGCTAATGAAAACATTCAAAGAGTATAAAGATACTTCAGGGCAACTCATAAATGAAAACAAGAACCATTTTATGCTACACTGTAGTGCTTTCAATAGAACAACACATAGAATTAAAAGGCTCACAGGTTTTAACCAATTCTTACTTATCTAGGGTGCCCTTTATTTGTTGGTAGGCCTAGGAATGTTTATTTTTCTAACCTCGTTAACAAAGCTTTATGCAGGATTACAGGTTGGCAAACTAAACAACTCAGTTATGGTGGCAAAGTTGTCCTTACAAAACATGTGTTACAAGCCCTTCCTATTCACTTACTGTCGGTAGTAACTCCTCCATCCACTGTACTCAAGCAGATTCAAATGCTCATAGCTGATTTTTTCTGAGGATGGAAAAGTGATAGGAAGAGGTATCATTGGGCATCTTGGAAAAATCTAAGCTTCCCATATGATGAAGGGGGGGGGGAATGAGAAACTTAAAGGATGTCTACAAGGCTTTCCAATTCAAGCAGTGGTGGATCTTTAGAACCAAACAAAACTTTGTGGGGAGAATTCTCGAGAGCAAAACATTGCCAAGATCCAACCCTGTAAGTAAAAAATGGGACAATGGAGACTCATTAATTTGGAAATACATGTTGATGAACAGACACCAAGTCGAGCAACATATCCAATGGAAACTACAAGATGGAAATTGTTCCTTTTGGTGGGATAATTGTCTTGGCAATGGACCATTAGCACAATATTCCACCAATAGTAACAAATTCAATAATTCCACTGTGGCTGAATTTTGGGATGAAGGGAAGTGGAACTGGAGAATGTTGATAAAGCAGGCACCAGCTAGTCAATTCTCCAACATCATTGCAACAGAGATCTCCCCTCAACAACACCTCCCTGACCAAGAAATGTGGAAGCTCAACACTCATAGAGGCTTTAGTTTCTCTTCAGCCTGGGAGGAAACCAGGGAAAAAAGAACCAGAACTCACTTTAACTCACTGTTATGGCATAGAAACATTCCATTTAAATCTTCTTTTTTAGTATGGAGAACCCTAAAGGTAAACTCCCTACAAATGAAAAATTAGCTAAGGGTTCTAGTTGTGGCTTTAGGGTTAGTGGGCTAAGGTTAAGTTTTTTTTTTTTTTAGTTTTGGGTCTAGGGTTTAGGATTTGCGATTAATATCAATGGTTTAGTGTTTAATGTTTGGGTTTTGTATTTTTGGCTTGGGGTTAGGTTATGGTATGGTTAGGGTTAGGTTTAGGTTGTTTTTTTGGTTTTAGGTTTGGGGTAAAGGATTTGAGTTGTAATATCTATGGTTTATGTTAATGTTAGGGTTTTAGTATTTCGGCTTTTAGGTTTAGAATTTAGGGTTAGGTTAGGGTTAAGGATAGGGTTAGTGTAGGGATAAGGTTAGTTGTTTTTTTTTACTTCTTTTTGGACTTAGGGTTTAGGGTTTAGGGTTTATGGTTATGGTTAGGTAGGTTAGGGTTAGTGTGAGTTTTTTAGGTTTATGGTTCAACGTTTGGCATTCGAGGTTTAAAGTCTATGGTTTAGTATTTAATGTTTGGTTTTGGTATGGCTTAGGGTAGATTAGGGTTTAGGTAAGGTTAGGGTTAGGAATATTTTTATTTTTTTTAGGTTTTTTGGTTTTGGTTTTTATGATTTGAGGTTTAATATCAATGGTTTAGTGTTTAATGTTGGGTTTTGATAGTTTGGCTTGGGGTT
>JAJJBR010003052.1:65934-138183 GCA_022817965.1 Solanum lycopersicoides
ACAGTTTATTGTATGGTTAGGGTTAGGGTTAATGTAAGGTAGGTTAGGATTTAGGTTGTTTTTTAGGTTTTAGTGTTGGGGTTGAGGATTTGAGTTGTAATATCTATGATTTAGTGCTAAATGTTAGGGTTTTGGTATTTTAGGATTTGGGTTTAGGGATTTAGTCCTGTTAGGGATAGGTATAGGGTTAGGGCTTAGCTTAATGTTTATGTTTTTATGTTTTGGGGTTTAGGATTTTTGGTTTAAAATCTATTGTTTAGTGTTTAATGTTTGGGTTTTGGTATTTTGGTCTTGGGGTTTTGGGTTAATTGTTTAGGGTTAGTGTTAAGGTTAAGGTTAGGGTTAGGGTTTGGGTTAGGGCTAGGGTTAGGGTTTAGGTTTTTTTAGGTTTTAGGGTTTGTGATTTAGGATTTGAGGTTTAAAATCAATGGTTTAATGTTTAATGTTTGCGTTTTCATATTTTGGACTTGGGATTTTTTTGAACTGTGTTTTTGGACTTAGGGTTTAAGGGTTTAGAGTTTAGTGTTAGGATTAGGGTTAGGGTGTAGTTTTTTTTTGTAGGTTTTATGAATCAGTGTTTAGCATTTGAAGTTTAAAATCAATGATTTAGTATTTAATGTTTGTCCTTTTGTATATTGGGCTTACGGTTTCGGATTTATAGTTTAGGGTTAGGGTTAAGGTAAGGTTTAGGGTAAGGGTTAGGGTTTTGGGTTTTGATAGGTTTTTGGGTTTACGGTATAGGATTTGAGGTTTAATATCATTGGTTTAGTGTTGAATGTTTGGGTTGATATTTTGGGCTTGGGTTTAGGGTTTATGGTAGGGTTAGGGTTAGGGTTAGGGTTAGTGTTTAGGTTGTTTTTAGGTTTTAGGGTTTAGGTTAAGTATTTGAGTTGTAATATCTATGATTTAGTGTTAGTGTTAGGGTTATGGTATTTTGGGCTTTACGCTTAGGGCTTAGAGTTAGGGTTAGGGTTAAGGATACGTTTAGGGTTAGGGTTCCTGTTAGGGATAGGGTTAGGGTAATTTTTTTTTTTTTTTTTGGTTTTAGGTTTTTGGTTTTGGGGTTTAGGATTTTGGTTTAAAATCTATGGTTTAGTGTTTAATGTTTGGGTTTTAGTATTTTAGGTTTGTGGTTTCGGGTTAATGGTTTAGGGTTAGGGTTAGGGTTAATTTTATGGTTTAGGTTTTTTTTAGGTTTTAGGATTTGTGGTTTAGGATTTGAGGTTTAAAATCTATGGTTTAGTGTTTAATGTTTGGGTTTTCGTATTTTGGACTTAGGATTTTCTTTGGACTTTTTTTTTATTTTTTTGGACTTAGGGTTTAGGGTTTAAGGTTTAGGGTTAGGTTTAGGGTTAGGGTGTAGGTTTTTATTTAGGATTAATGGTTCAACGTTTAGCATTTGAGGTTTAAAATCTATTGTTTAGTATTTAATGTTTGGGTTTTGGTATTTTTTATTTATTTATTTATTTATTTTAATTACCCTTGGATGGGTAGGGGCTGAGCAACACCCCCAGGCCTTAACAATAATAAAAACAAAAGTACAAGGAGGGGGACAAAGACCTAACCTCCGAACCTATGATGGTTTAGAGTCAACTTACCACTAAAGCAAGTCAACTCCTCCCCTTACAAAAAAGATGAAACCAAAATACTATGTACCTAGAAGAGAGGACTCCTCTCCATACATAGTATCTAGGAAGCATAAACAAAGGAGACTCTCCCTTTACATTTTCAAAAAACTATAAAACTATCTTAGCCTATTCAAAGAAGCTATAGTCTTAGAATTATAGCTAAGTTGAAAATGTAAAATCAAGATCAAGGAGGTTCTTTAATCTTCTTGGTTTTCTTTCTTCTAAAGCTAGGCATTTCCAATAAGTCAAGTTTATAATAGGCCTTTTCTTCCTTAGGCAAATGTTGTCTGTTGAAATATACCTGAGGAGTGTCTGTCTTGTGGCTGTGTTTGGAGAGTGCATCAGCTACCCAATTTGCTTCTCTAAATACGTGTGTGCATTTGAAGTTTTGGGTCTGACTGATGAGATTTTGCAGTCTTCCCAGTTGTGTTATGATGCTCCATTGGGGGGCTGCTTTCTTTAAGATCCAATTCACAACTAACTGAGAATCAAGTTCCAGCAATATGTTTTTGTAACCAAGTTCTAGTGCCCAGGTTAAACCAAAAATGGCTGCTTCAATTTCAGCTTTTTGTTTGTTCCTTCTCCAAGAGGTGTTGTGAAGGCCATCAACAATTTTCCATCTTTGTCCCTCAGAATACCTCCAGCTCCCAGCTTACCAGGGTTAGTGAGTGCACTACCATCAGTGTTTATCATGATCCATTTATATGGGGGTTTAATCCAAGTTACCATGTTCACCTAGGTGTCATGAACACACCTTTCACCCTTTTGAAATAAATCTGTCCACTTGGCTGGCCATTTGACTTGAGGGAAAACAGTGGTCAGCATCTTGTAATTGTCCTTGTATATTGCATACTTCACCCTGCTGATGCTGGTTGTTTTACCACCATATTTGCTGCACACCTGTTTTCCATAAGTTCCAGCAGATGAATATAGGTGTGACTTGCAAAAGCAGTTTGTGGGCTGCATTATTTGACTTGGCTGTCCACCATTGTTGGATCAGTTGTTGCAGTGAAGAGTGGTCTAGGTTGATTCCTGTAGTTCCTGCAAAGTTGCTCCACACCTTGGCTGCAAATTGTCCTGAGATGAAGATGTCCTCTATGTTATCCATACTTGCTTTATCAAAACAACAAAAACAGTGTGATGTCTCAACACCAAAGTTAGCTAATTTTTCATTTGTAGGGACTTTACCCTTTAGGGTTCCCCATACTAAAAAAGAATATTTAAATGGAATGTTTTTATGCCATAACAGTGAGTAAAAGTGATTTCTGGTTCTTTTTTCGCTGATTTCCTCCCAGGCTGAAGAGCAACTAAAGCCTCCATGAGTGTTGAGCTTTCACACTGCTTGATCAGGAAGGTGATGTTGAAGGGAGATCTCTGTTGCAATGATGTTGGAGAATTGACTAGCTGGTGCCTGCTTTATCAACTTGCTCCAGTTCCACTTCCCTTCTTCCCAAAATTCAGCCAGAGTGGAATTATTGAATTTGTTACTGTTGGTGGAATATTGTGCTAATGGTCCATTGCCAAGACAATTCCCACCAATAGGAACAATTTCCAGCTTGTAGTTTTCATTGGATATGTTACTCGACTTGGTGTCTGTTCATCAGCATGTATTTCCAAGTCAATGAGTCTCCATTGTCCCATTTTTTACTTACAGGGTTGGATCTTTGGCAATATTTTGCTCTCAAGAATTCTCCCCACAAAGTTTGTTTGGTTTCTAAAGATCCACCACTGCTTGAATTGGAAAGCCTTGCAGACATCCTTTAAATTTCGCATTCCCACCCCCTTCATCATATGGGAAGCTTAGATTTTTTCAAGATGCCCAATGATACCTCTTCCTATCACTTCTCCATCCCCAAAAAAAATCAGCTATGGTTGAAGGAGTTACTACCGACAGTAAGTGAATAGGAAGGGCCTGTAACACATGTTTTGTAAGGACAACTTTGCCACCATAACTGAATTGTTTGGTTTGCCAACCTATAATCCTGCATACAACTTCGTTAACGAGGTTAGAAAAATAAACATACTAGGCCTACCAACAAATAAAGGGCACCCTAGATAAGTAAGAGGGCCCTGTTTTTTCTTAAAACCTGTGAGCCTTTTAATTCTATTTGTTGTGCTATTGAAAGCACTAGAGTGTAGCATAAAATGGCTCTTGTCTTCATTTATGAGCTTCCCTGAAGTATCTTCATACTCTTTCAAAGTTTTCATTAGCAACATCAAGGTTTTGCATCTTCCAGAAGTGAAGAGTATTATATCATCAGCAAAGCTCAGGTGGTTAACTTGAGGTCCCCTCATTTCCATGAAAAAACCATGGTAATCCGGGTGAGTATGCAACCTGTTGATTGACCTTGATAGTACTTATGCACCTAAAATTAATAGGGCAGGGGAGAGGGGGTCACCCTGCTTGATCCCTCTAGTTGATTGAAAGAAACCATATCTCTTACCATTGACTGTGATTGAATACCAATTGTTGGCCATAATTCTCCACACCATGTCAATGAACACTTCAGCAAATCCCATTTTCCTTAGAAACAGGCATATGTATGACCATGAAATTCTGTCATAAGCTTTTACCATGTCTAACTTTATGATGACATTACTCCCAATGTTGGGTTTCTTGATTTGATGAATGATTTTCTGAGCGAACATGATGTTCTCAGAAATACTTCTACCTTTAACAAACCCGGATTGATTGGGGGAAATTATAGAAGGGAGGATAGGACTAACCCTTTTGCTCACTAACTTAGATATGATCTTGCTAGTGAAGTTGCTCAGACTTATAGGCCTAAACTCAGTAAGCTTGTTAGGATTACTCACTTTAGGCAGAAGGACAATACAAGAATGGAGAAGTACTTAGGGATCATTTGGCCACTGAAGAAGTCCTGAATAACTTCCATTAAATCATTTTTGATAATGTGCCAGCACTTCTGAAAGAAGTAACCATTGATACCATCAGGGCCAGCTGCAGAATTGGGATTCATGGAGAAGGTCACACTTTTAAGTTCATCCATACTTGGAATACTGATGAGATTTGTATTTTTCTCCTAACTGACCATCCTTGGAATGCATTCCAAAATGTTCTCATTAATAAGATTTTCCTCTCCTATAAAAATCTCATTGAAATGATCACAGGCTGCCTGAGCAATATTATCCTCACCTTGTATCCATTCCCCATCTTTAATGATAATTTTGTGGACAAATAACTTCCTTCTTCTTCCTCTTATAATGGAATGGAAGTATTTAGCATTTGTGTCACCTTTCTTAAACCACTGGAGTTGGGTTTTCTGTTTCAAAATAGTGTCTTCCAGCTAGAGAAACTTGATGTACTAGGAATTAATCTCATGTAAGGCACTTCTGTTTGACTCACTTTGATTAAAGATGTAGTTTTCTTCAGCCTTGTGAACATGTTCCTCATACATCCTGACATTCTGGAAAATATCACCAAATTCTTTCTTTGACCATGTACTCAGAGTGCTGGACAGTCTTCTCAATTTCTAATGAAATCTCCACATACCAATACCATCCACTTCCCTATCCCAACAGGTTTTCACAGTTTCCATGAAAAGAGGGTTGTCAACCCAACAATTGAGGAATCTGAAATACCTGATGTGATTAGTTTCTTTGGGAACCATTTCCATGAGAAGAGGACAGTGATCAGACTCGGTAGCTGACAAGTGAGTTATAGTGGTCTGAGGCATCTTTTCCAGCCATCAATCATTTACCAGAGCCCTGTCAAGTCTCTTCTAGATTCTGTGGTTAATACCCCTCTTGTTGGACCATGAGAATTTGTGCCCACTGAAACCAATGTCCACCAGGACACATTCTTCAATGACAACTATGAAATCCATGCTTTTCCTCATATTATAAGGCACCCCTCCCAGCTTTTCTTCTACTGCAGTTATAACATTGAAATCACCTACAGAGCACCAAGGTTTGGTATTTATAGTGGCTTGTTGTAGCATCTTATCCCAAAGAGGTCTCCTGAGATGATCTTTGCATTTTGCATAGACAAAAGTAGTAATAAATTGACACTGTAACTCATTGTGTTTTATTTCACAAGTGATTTGATGTTCATCTTCATCAAGAATATTACAGTCAATATCACTGCTCCAGAAACCCAAATTTTACCATTACAGTTGCTAGTAGCATTTTCCATATTTAATTGGACTTTAAAGCTCTGAACATGAACACTATCTGAGAATGATTCCAAGATAGTGATAATAGATAATTGATGGAGTTTCCTGAGCATTTTGAGTCTCTCCAACACCCCTTGAGTGTTTATCCCTCTCACATTCCATATGATTGTACTAATCATTGGAAAGATCTAGAGGAAAATAGTCTGGTATTTGGTCTGCCAGCTGTGACAATGTTGACATCTTGATTCTTGAAATGAAAATTTTCATGTTTGAACCCTCTTGGAGATAAGCATTGACTTTGTGATACCTGTTAAATCTCATCCTCTAGAGCCTGATCATTAGATGGATGAAAGCATTAATAAGAGCCTCACTAGTCTCATCCTCCTCATCCAGATCATCTAGTGAGTTGTTGTCCCTATCCAGCTCCTCTTCATAATTTTCAAAGCATATTCATCTATCAGAGGTATTGTATTGATTTGGCAAAACTGTTGCCTCTTATCAGGTGGTTCAGTTGTGGGTGGATTCATGTGTTGAGACTGAGGAGGGGAATATCCAGCCCTTTGCCTGGTTCTACCTCATTCCCTTCTGCTCACCACCACTGTCTTGTTGCATGCTCTATCTCCTTTTAGTAGCATCCCTTTTTTGTTTGCTGGGCTTATTTTTGCTCTTGGGAGTACTTTCAGAAGTACAAGTATCAATCTGCTTCCCCTAATATTTTGTCTTGTTAACCTTGTCATTTTCTCATTGTCGTCTTTTTTATTTTGCTGTTTTTCCCTATTTTTTCCAGAATTCTATTGCCTGTTATTTCCTGCCTGAACCTGTTGTTGAATCTGTTGTTGTTCCTCCTGTTGTTGCTTGTTTCTATAATTATCTAAGGCTCTAGAGTCTTGACTATGGTTAATGTACAACCCCTCATGCAGAACATGAGGCAAAATCCCCCCTTTGGTATCCCCTTCCTACAGGTTAGTGGGTTCCTCCTGACACCCCCCCTCCATACCTCCAACAACTTCATCATTCTCATTCAGCACATCAAAAAAGTTAGGTTGCATAGCTATGATACCTGAACCTTTGAAGGTTGGATTTTGATCAGGTGAGTTTGTGTTTCCTTGTGAGTCTGTCCTGTTCGTGTCTTGGTGCTTCTCTTGGTTTTATTCCTTATTTTACTGCATATATAAGTTAGTGGAAAGATTATGATGTAGATTATTGAGGGTACCTGTTTGCTGAGCTGGTTCCTGGGGTTGTTCACTTGCTATCTTGTTTATTGCATGAACTGGTTTCTATGCTGTCTTGTTAACTTTTTGTTCCTGTGTTTTGGTATTCTTCTTTCTTTTGTGTGTGTCATTCCTCCTCCACTTGCTGCTCTGTTTGTTTGTGTTTCCCATTATCATTGTTGTTTTGTTGTTTTTTCTCTTCCTTCTCCTTGGTCTGTGCTTGCAAATTCTCCTTCCCTTTGTGATTTTGTTGTTCCCTGTTTTTGTCTTTTTTCTCCTTTTCCTTTTCCATTCTTTGTCTGTAATCGTCATCCCTCATCTTTGATTTGCACTCCTCTATATCATGGCCCTGATGTTTGCAGTACTCACAGAATGGTGGAATATTTTCATACTCCACAGGTTGCCAAATACCTATGGTGTCATCATCATCATGTAAACCCACCCAAACATGCCTTGTCCTATGTTTAGTCAAGTCAATTTGCATTTTAACCTTGGACATACCTGCTCTAGATCTTGTAATGGAGGCACTGTCCAAATATAACACCTTTCCTACAGATTCCAAGAGTGGAATTAGGAAAGGGTTTTTGAAGCAATGCCGGGGTAGTCCTGGTAAGAGAATCCAAACTGAGACAATGGGTGTTTCCTCTTCTGGAGTAAAGAATAGAGTCCATGCATGTATTCACATGATCTTTCCCTCAATAGTCATCCTTTGTTGAGTCCACATAGTGTTGTAGTCTAGCTCATTTTGTAGATCAATGAACACATGCCTAGAGTTATAGTGAGCTATATTAACCCCCCCACTTAGTTGGGTTTGTTGAATAAAGCTCTTCCTGATGAGTTCCATCTTAGGCATAGTAGTACTAAATTTCCCCACTAGAGTATATTTACAGTCAACAGTTAATGTATGTACATAATCATGCATATCAAATAGAACTGTTGGTTGTCCTTGTTTGGTAGTCTGCCGGGGGGTGTTTTTAGAACAATGGTGGGATTTTGGGCTGAATGAATATGTCTTAACCTTGCTGCCAGGGTCTGAACCACAATGTAGGGAGCAGGTTCAGGGATTTTATCTTGGTGACTGCTTTGGTGGCCTTTATTATTGCTGTGATCAGATATTTTTTTGTTAGGAGTAGGATGGGGATTATTTCTTGGTGGAGGAGTTTGTTTATCAAAATTGCTAGAGATTTTAGGAAAATCTCGATGGTATTTGTTTTGATCATTGTTTTCCCCCATATTACTTTGGTTTGTTTGTCCCAGATCACCATCTCTTTTCTTTTGGTTTTGCTCTTTTTGATTCCCAACCTTATTCACTATGCCCTTCTGTACTAGATCATCAGAATCATCAGCTAAATATCCCATAGCATTTTCATGCACATGGCCAACACTATCATATTTATAATTTTGACTTTGTAAGGAATTGAGTTGAAGATACTTACCTAATTGTTGTTCCTTCCCCCTTTTCTCAATGTAGTTTTGCTGCTGTCCATATATGCTAACTCCCTCCTTTCGATCAGTGTAGTTAGCCTTTATACCTGTCTTTGATTGATTCTCCATGAACGTTGTGTTGTTGATTTGCTTCACTCCAAAATAGAATTTTGAGGGGCTCTCTACATCTATGACTTCTCTTGGTGGAGTTACTGCAGTGGTTTGTTGAGGTTTCGAGCCTAAAACATCATCCCCAGCTTTGCCATTTCCTATCCCACCCCTGTGTTGCATTTCCGAATTGTGTTGCCCGTAATATCTCATTGGATTGTAAACTTGAAGTAATTGATTGGATATGTTGGTAAGATGAACCTCTTGAGTATTAGAATCCACTTCATTTTCCCCCCATTAGCAGCTTTCATTCGAATAACATTTGGGTCACCGAAATTCTTGTCGCCGGCGACCTAGCCGTCTTTTGAGCTTGAAGTTGCTATGGGATGTCCGTCTACCCCACGGGAATAAACCCCAGTAGGTAAATCACCTCAAAACGACTGGGTAGTTGGTCGGATTTGAGATCGAGTTCCTTGGGGTTTATTTGCGACTTCCCCAGAAATCGCCACTTCCATTCTCTCCATTGGCACGGTCAAATTACCTGATTTTGTTGCCATTTATTAGTAGAAACATTCCCAATATCCCTATCTTCTTGATTTAGCCTAATGGATTCAGGGGAAATAATTTCGCGATTCCCTGCCATTTCACTCTTGGAGCTCGCCCTATTCATCACTTCAATCAATGGTGAATTCCTAGAGTTGTGAGATGAATTAGAGGGTGGTTTTTAGTTCATTGTGATTGTCTTCTTCGAGAGCCCCTGTTGGCGCTGGTTCAACGGTCTACAAGCGGCCTCCGGCGGCTCACGCACCTTCTCCATCCGGCTAAACAAGCCGTTAGAGTTAGCTATAGTCTGTTTGCTAGAGAGCGCGCATTAGAGAGAGAAATTAGAGAGATAAAAAAATTGGGAAATGGGGAAGCGATCGGTATTTTGGGCTTAGGGTTTCAGGTTTATGGTTTAGGTTAGGGTTAGGGTTAGGGTTAGTTTTTTTTTTTAGTTTTTTGGGTTAAAGGTTTAGGATTTGAGATTTAATATCAATGGTTTAGTGTTTAATGTTTGGGTTTTGGTATGTTGGGCTTGGGGTTTAGGGTTTATGGTAGGGTTAGGGTTTTAGTTGTTTTTTTGGTTTTATGGTTTGGGGTTAAGGATTTGAGTTGTAATATCTATGGTTTAGTGTTTACTGTTAGGGTTTTTGTATTTTGGGCTTTGGGTTTAGGGTTTAGGGTTTAGGATTATGATGAAGAATAGGGTTAGGATTACGGTTCGTGTTATGGATAGGGTTTGGGTTAGGGTTTAGGGTTATTTTAGGTTATAGGTTTTGGGTTTAGGATTTTTGATTTAAAATCTATGTTTAGTGTTTAATGTTTGGGTTTTAGTATTTTGGGCTTGGGGTTTCGGGTTAATGGTTTAGTGTTATAGTTAGGGTTAAGGTTAGGGTTAGGGTATAAGTTACGGTTAGGGTTAGGGTTTAGAGTTTTTTTAGGTTTTAGGGTTTGTGGATCAGGATTTGAGGTTTAAAATCTATGGTTTTAGTGTTTAATGTTTGGTTTTTCATATTTTGGACTTAGTGTTTTTCGGTCCTTTTTAGTCTTTTTTTGTATTTAGGGTTTTAGGGTTTAGGGTTTAGGGTTTAGGGGTTAGGGTTAGGGTTAGGGTTAGGATTAGGGTTAGGGTGTAGGTTCTTTTTTAGGTTTTATGGGTTAGGGTTTAGCATTTGAGGTTCAAAATCTATGGTTTATTATTTAACGTTTGGGTTCTGGTATTTTTGGCTTTTTTTTTGAAGTGAATGACCCTTATGGTGGGTTAGGGGCTGAGAAACACCCCTAGAACTTATCATTTATTAAAAACAAAAAGTACATAGAAGGGGGCATAAACCTTACCTCTGTTTCTAAGGTGGGTTATGAGTCGACCAACCCAGTAAGGTTAGTCAACTCAAACCGATATATCAAGTTGTATTCAAAAGAAACTAAGCACCGATGGAGGACTCCTCCTAAATACATAGTTTACTAAGAATACACAAACGAGGGAGACTCTCCCCTTTACAAGAAAAGTCTATAAAAGTAAAAGAACCTATTCTAATAACTATATCAAAACTAGACAGTCATTATAACTTGGATATATAACAGTATGTATCTTACACATTATACAACATGTAAAATATAAGGAGTTTGACAAATCATTATTGTAAATCATAAACAGACCTTTCATCACAAGCTTCTACTTCTAGATCTTGTGATTGGTCTATTAGTATTTACAGATTGGAGATTATGTCTAGTTGCCTTCCTTCCTCTTGTTTGTCTTTAACTTCTCATATTTATTCTTCATTATCAGTGTGAAAGGTGTATTTAACCTCTTCTTCATCTTCATTACTATCATCGATTATCTTCATCATACTCCTCCGCAGACGCTATGTGGCTATATTCATCAGCCTCCTCATAATGGTGTTGTTGCTTTTGATAATCAGTTTCACTTGCGTGTTCTTTCTGTTGTGTTTTCTTAATGTTATGCCTTCTTTTTTTTCACTCAATCATGCCTTAGATTTATTTTTACTGATTTGGCGAGATTTTGCTTATTCTTGAAGTTCTTGACTGCTTGTTCTTTCCTCTTCTTGTCGATTATATTGTCAAAGAATTGTGCTTTGTCCTGTAAAATAGTGATCTGTACAGTGACGTGCAAGAGCTTGGTGTCCACATGATATTTTGGGATTACGGTTTCGGGTCTATGGTTTATGGTTAGGGTTAGCGTTAAGGTTAGGTTTAGGTTTTTTTTGTTTTTTTTTAAGGTTTTTTAGGTTTAGGGTTTAAGTTAGGTTTAATATCAATGGTTTAGTGTTTAATGTTTTGGTTTTGGTAATTTGGGCTTGGGGTTTACTATTTATGGGAGGGTTAGGGTTAGGGTTAATATTAGGGTTAGGGTTAGGGTTTAGGTTGTTTTTTAGGTTTTAGGGTTTTGTGTTAAGGATTTGAGTTGTAATATCTATGTTAGTGTTTAATGTTACGGTTTTGGTATTTAGGGCTTTAGGTTTAGGGTTTAGGGTTTAGGGTAGGGTTAAGCATAGAGTTAGGGTTAGGGTTCGTGTTAGGGATAGGGTTAGGGTCAGGGTTTAGGATAGGGTTAGGGTTTGGGTTATTGTTAGGGTTAGGGTTGAGTGTTTTTTTAGGTTTTAGGGTTTGTGGTTTGGGTTTTGAGGTTTAAAATTTATTGTGTTGTGTTTAATGTTTGGGTTTTCGTATTTTGGACTTAGGGTGTTTTTTTGGACTTTTTTTTGGACTTAAGGGATTGGGGTTTAGGGTTTAGGTTAGGGTTAGGATTAGGGTTAGGGTGTAGGTTTTTTTAGGTTTTATGGTTCAGGGTTTAGCACTTGAGGTTTAAAACCTATGGTTTAGTATTTAATGTTTGGGTTTTAGTATTTTGTGCTTAGGGTTTCAAGTTTATGGTTTAGGGTTAGGGTTAGGATTAAGGTTAAATTTAAGGTTAGGATTAGGGTTAGGGTTTGTATTAGGATTTTGGGTTTAGGGTTTAAGATTTGAGGTTTAATATTAATGGTTTAGTGTTTAATGTTTGAGTTTGTGTATTTTGGTCTTAGGGTTTAGGGTTTATGGTAGGGTTTGGGTTAGGGTTACGGTTTAGGTTGTTTTTTAGGTTTTAGAGTTTGGTCTTAAGAATTTGAGTTGTAATATCTATGGTTTAGTGTTTAATGTTAGGGTTTTGGTATTTTTGGCTTTGGGTTTAGTGTTTAGTGTTAGGGTTAATGATAGTGTTAGGTTTAGGTTCGTGCTAGGGATAGGGTTAGGTTAGGGTTAGGGTTAAGGTTTAAGGTTTTTTTAGGTTTTAGGTTTTGAGGTTTAGGATTTTTGGTTTAAAATCTATGCTTTAGTGTTTAATGTTTGCGTTTTTGTATTTTTGGCTAAGGGTTTTGGGTTTATGGTTTAGGGTTTGGGTTAGGGTTAGGGTTAGAGTTTAGGTTTTTTTTAGGTTTTACGGATTGTGGTTTAGGATTTGAGGTTTAAAATCTATTGTTTAGTGTTTGATGTTTGGGTTTTCGTATTTTGGACTTTGGTTTTTTTGGAAATTTATTTTGACTTAGGGTTAGGATTTAGGGTTTACGACTAGGGTTAGGATTAGGGTTGTGTGTAGGTGTTTTTTTAGGTTTTATAGTTCATGGTTTCGCATTTGAGGTTTAAAATCTATGGTTTAGTGTTTAATGTTTGGGTTTTGATATTTTGGGCTTAGGGTTTCGGGTTTAGGATTTAGCGTTAGGGATAGGTTAAGGTTATGGTTAGGTTTTTTTTTTTTAGATTTTTGGGCTTAGGGTTTTGGATTTGAGCTTTAATATCAATGGTTTAGTGTTTAATGTTTGTGTTTTGGTATTTTGGGCTTGGGGTTTAGGGTTTATGGTCGGGTTAGGGTTAGAGTTAAAGTTAGGGTTGGGTTAGGGTTTAGGTTGATTATTAGGTTTTAAACTTTGGGGTTAAGGCTTTCAGTTGTAATATCTATGGTTTAGAGTTTAATGTTAGGGTTTTGGTATTTTTGGCTTTGGGTTTAGGGTTTAGGGTTTTGGGTTAGGGTTAAGGATAGGGTTAGGGTTAGGGTTCATGTTAGGGATATGCTTAAGGTTAAGGTTTAGTTTTTTTTTTAGGTTTAAGGTTCTGGGGTTTAGGCTTTTTTGTTTAAAATCTATGGTTTAGTGTTTAATGTTTGGTTTTGGTATTTTGGGCTTTTTTTTTTATAAAACAAACATCTTAAATTAAATATCAAAAAAAGAAAGCAACAACGACGAAAATAAGGGGGTAAAACAAAATTTGAAATGCAACCAACTTAATACCTAAACTTAAAGATTAGATTAAAACGCTAAGGTTTCATCATCCATGCATAGATAATAACTATTACTTAATTATATTCAAAATCCTAAAAAATTGTCCCTTTTGTATATTCTCACAACCAATTAATGCCAAAACCAGAAGCATTGAAGCGTTTCTCAATCTTAAAACAAACAAAAGCATCAATACAAGCATATTCCACTTGTTCTTCATTCAGATATTGATTATCCCACCTGCTCCTTGTTATATGAGCAGGCTTCACCATTTCTTTTGCTAAAAAACTTGCACAACTCTTTTAGCCCAGCATTTGACCTAATCTTATACCCCAACCTAAGCGCATCATACGCAGTAGAAGCCAACTCTCTTAAATCCACAGAAAAGCTCACAATAACCCCGTGATCTCGCTCCAGCTTTTCCACATCAACCTCAATTCCAACACCAACAAAAGTATACGTGTCCAGAAAGGTAATGAGGGATTGTGGAATCGGGTTGCGACTGTGAAGAGTTGGAATATGAGGAAACTGCAACCGACGTAGAGCTGGAGAGTTGCAATAAGGTTTTATATCTGGCCGTAGTGGGGTGCATTCGTCGTAAGTCCAACCACGTCTTGAAAAGACATCAGATTCTACATCTGTGCTCCAATGAGTGACAACTTCTGGTCCGAAGTAACTGTTGTTAGATACTATCACCATAGGAAATATCGTAGTTTCTGTAGAGATGGTCTTGCACTTGATGAGCTACAATCTCTAATTCATGGCTATCGATCAGTGAAGAAGTAGGTGGTATTTGGGCTTGGGATTTCGTGTTATTGGTTTAGTTTACGGTTAGGGTTAAGGTTGGTTAGGGTTTGAGTTAGGGTTAGGGTTAGAGTTTAGTTTTTTTAGATTAAGGGTTGTGTTTTAGGATTTGAGGTTTAATATATATGGTTAGTGTTTAATGTTTTGGTTTTCGTATTTTGGACATATGTCTTTTTTTGGACTTAGGGTTTAGGGTTTTTTAGGGTTAGGGTTAGGTTTAGGTTGTAGTTTTTTTTAAGGTTTATGGTTCATGGTATAGCATTTGAGGTTTAAATCTATAGTTTAGTATTATTTTTTGGGTTTTTGGTATTTTTGGCTCAGGGTTTTGGTTTATGGCTTAGGGTTATGGGTAAGGTAATTTTTTTTTTTTTTAGGTTTTTTGATGTGGGTTCAGGATTTTAGGTATAATGTCATTGGTTTAGTGTTTAATATTTGGTTTTGTATTTTGGGCTGGGTTTAGGATTTATGTATGGTTAGGGTTAGGGTTAGGTTTAGGTTGTCTTTTAGGTTTTACGGTTAGGGTTAAGGATTTGAGTTGTAATATCGTATGGTTTAGTGTTTAATGCTAGGGATTTGGTATTTTGGCTTTGGGTTTAGGTTTAGGGTTAAGTTAGGTTCGTGTTAGGAATAGGGTTAGTGTTTAGGGTTTCTTAGATTTTAGATTTTGGGTTTAGGATTTTTGGTTTAAAATCTATAGTTAGTGTTTAATGTTTGGGTTTTGTATTTTTTGGCTTGGGGTTTCGGGTTAATGATTTAGGTTATTGTTTGGGTTAAGGTTAGAGTTAGGGTTGGTTAGGGTTAGGTTAGTTTTTAGGTTTTTTTAGGTTTTAGGGTTTGTGTTTAGGATTTGAGGTTTAAAATATTTTAGGCTTTAATGTTTGGGTTTTCGTATTTTTGACATAGGTTTTTTTTTGGACTTAGGGTTTAGGGTTAAGGTAAGGTTGTAGGTTTTTTTTAGGTATTATGGTTCAGGGTGTCACATCCCGAGAGCATACCCTAGAAGATATGGCCCTCTCAGAGTTCAACCGGCGTCTTTGACCTTTAGGAGGTCTTGCACAAGCCCTTTCGTATCGTTCATCGCATATACATAATGAAAAGTAGTACGGAATTAAAACTTTTCACAAAATATTAGAATATCTTTAATAACATCTTTCATTAGAAATCATAGGAAATACTAAGTCTCAATCTCATCAAATTTTAGACACGAGAATACTTGGGACAGGGCCATACATCAAAATATAGAAATACTTAGCCTATTACAATTCTTCAATATAAAAGAAACCTAAGATAACTATGCCCTCAAATCAAGAGAGGACATACTTCAACTTCACTTGAATGATGCTATAATCCAATCATTGCTTCCCAATGTTGTTCACCTACCAACCACTATAGAGATAGAAATATATATGGAATTAGATCAAACACATGTACTAAGTATGACATAATGTATAAAAATCATGAAAATGGACATTTATTTGAAATATGCATCTTTTAATTTAAATATCATAATATAATAATAATAACAACATTTAACACCTTAGAAACACATAATATAACACTTAAGCAATTAATCACATTTTTAGAGAAACATTACAGTAACCTACACTGTTACAGTGAATTCCTTCACCGTTACAGTGAAGTTATCCCAATTCATGTAGAACACGTCCTAGCATGTAATCTTCTCACTAAAAGCTATCCTAAGACTCACTTAAGTAAGAAAAAGAGAGACCGCCCATACACCCTCTCTAGGCACACCTAAATGATCCTTAAGACCACCCATAATGAAACATACACACTTAAAATAATACACCAAACACATGAGCATATATGATATGACATTCTCCTTACCAAGGCTATCAAAAGACTTACTTAAGTACTCCTAGAAGAGAATGCTCATACACCCTCTCAAGGTTACCTAAATATTCCTTAAGACTTCCTAAGTTTAGATCATGCATAAAGTATCAACCAACTTCCCTAACTAGAGTCATTCTCAAGAATTCCCTAGATAAGACATGAGATCATGCCTTATTCCCCCTTCACACTTTAACTAGGAAATCCTTAAAGTCACTGTAGATTAGGTAATCATTCATCTACATGCTTTCTAACATGAGTAATTATTTTGTTAGTTCATTAAGAGACATTCTTCACATAGAGGACATTCAAGTAATGGTCTTGGAGAAGACCTAGGGACTCTCACTAACATCTTCAAAGCCTAAGGGTGCAATGTCTAGGTAGCGTCCCATACCACCACCTAAACTTCATAGACTTCTCAAATACTAGTAGGTATCCCATAAGATGAGAATACGCAATAACCGACATAGACCATGGTAGCAAAGCATGAAATCCAGAGTTGTAACCTACTCCGATGGAGGGTGTTCTACTTGCCAATGGTATAACTTGGACACATACCATGTAGGCACATGGTAAAGGAATATGAAGGGTTTACTTTGCACTCTAGCCTCATTCTTAACTAAAGCTACTTCCCTTACCATACTCACTCGGTGCTAGCCTTTTTTCTCATAGAGTAATTCACATAAAGGATCATACGAAGGGGTTCCATATCTAGTTCATAACCCAATCACATTCACCCTACCAAAGAGGTCCCCTAAGGTTGCCTTACAATAGTGAAGAGGAGATAGCTTAATGACATTCCTAAGGACGATATGTTGCCGTTCCAGCCAACCAACCTTAAGTCCACCATTCATTACAAGAAGGAAACCATTACGACTTTCGACTTCAAGGTTCATAACCTTACCACTAGTTTCAAGGTTTCACATAAAGGACCTTCTTAGCATTCTTCAAGGTCTCATGTCATTCATACATACAAGACTAAGAGGCTTTAGCATCCTAAGTAAGGACATCTCATATTCACATATAATTCATGTATCAAGAAGAGGGACTTAAGTCTACCTAAACAAGACACATCATTACTTCACTTTATCACATATAACATATCATATTCAAGAATCACATAGGCACAACCTTCATCATCTTTAGGTCACCCTATACACTACTATAACATCATCAATATAGTCATCCTAAGACTCAATAACCAATTAAGAAGAATCATGCACCAACTCTAAGACTACACACATAAAGACATAGTCATAGTCTAACATGATCACCTAAATAACATCAATAGAAGAACCCACATACTTTAAAATTACTTAACATGTAGGTATATATGATCATACTTCACATAATCAACTACACAAATCATCATAATACTTCAAGTAGTGCCGACAAGGCTATGATCATCATAGTACATAAAGTAACGCCGACAAGGCCACATCATTCACATAAACCATAAGTGGACCATACAAATAACAACATAATACTTAAAATAAGGAGAAATAGGGCAGCTTACCACTGATCCATTCTCTCCACTTCAATCCTTAGCTAAATCATCCAATTAAATACCAATAGGCCCTTACCCATGGTCATGATCATCAATTCAATACAAAAACCATAATACTTAATGAAACTAGGTCAATTCAATATGTATTTATCAATCTAAGACAACCTATACATCAATTGAATACAATTCTTACATCATTCAATAGCCCATAGAAAACGACACTAGAATTCATAAGCATTAAGTCAATATCAATTCATCCAAAAAGTAGTCAAAAACTAGGGTTCATAAATTACATGGGTTCATAGGTTAATTATGTTATGTTCATCTAATTAACAACAATTCAATCAATATACAATTATTTAAAACCTTTAATGCAAGAACCCATGAATAGATCATAAAATTGGACAAGTTCATCTTTACAAAACTTTAGAAGTCTCTTTGAAGTTTGGCTCCTTGATGAAGAAAGTTTCAAGGATGAAGAAACATACCTTGATTAAAAGTTATACACGAAATTTGGGTGAAAACCTTGAGGAATTCGTCCTCTTCCTTGAAGATTGAGGTTTCAACAATGGAGGGATTGATTTTATAGAGAACTTTGGGGTTTTGATTTGGGGTCTTGAATAATGAGTTAAAGGAATGTTTTAAGGCTTTATACTATTGATATAAATCATATAAATCCTTGAAAATCAACCCCAATTAATTAAAATTATAATAGAATTGATTTGGAAATCACTTTTTGGACAGCCCACCCAGGACTACAACCACCTTCACGGACCGTAAAGGTGTTTCACGGCCCCTTTGACGGTCTGTGGTCCTTGGGGCAGTGTCTTCCTTTCCTTTCAAAGCCCTCAATTTACTAAGGAAGGTACACGTCCATCTTTACGGATCGTAGTGTACTCTACTAGTTGTGAAGTGGTCCGTGAACACCAAAGCAGTGAACTGCCAATTTGGGAAAGCTTTTGCCCAAGAGTTGGGTCCTCGTCAAGGACCCTTTGGTTGGTCCTTCGGGAGTTTTACCTAGACTTTTACAATCCAAATACAATATTACACATGTTAAGTACCCCTCACATCAATTTCATCCAAAACATACACGTAAAACTTGACAAAACAGGCTAAGACGCACAAGCACATTCAAGGCAAAAACAATTAATGTCATGGACGTTCTTGGTCGTTTTAACTCCAAACTTCAGGAAACTTGACAAACTACCTATATGCACTATAATAACTCATATAAGTACCTCATAACCTCATTAAACACACATAAACATATAAAAACACATATGATGCACATAGGTGACTTAGTCGAGAAACGTCTTAGTCGTCCCTTGAGTTTTAATTCTGATTCACCTAAACTCTTAGACAGTGCCTCATAACCACATTATAAACAATTTTAGGACCTTATACCTTCATTACAACCATGTTAGGATCTATTTCACCTAAGTCGTTTTAGAGGAGTCACACAAGGTTTAACATTTGAGGTTTAAAATCTATGGTTTAGTATTTAATGTTTGAATTTTGGTATTTTGGGCTTAGGGATTTGGGTTATTGTTTAGGGTTAGTTTTTTTTTTTTTTAGTTTTTTGGGTTTAGGGTTTAGGATTTGAGGTTTAATATCAATGGCTTAGTGTTTAATGTTTGGGTTTTGTATTTTGGGCTTGGAGTTTAGAGCTTATGTTAGGGTTAGGGTTAGGGTTAATGTTAGGGTTAGGGTTAGGGTTTAGGTTGTTTTTTTGGGTTTAGGGTTTAGGGTTAAGGATTTGAGTTGTACTATCTATGGTTTAATGTTTAATATTAGGGTTTTGGTATTTTAGTCTTTAGGTTTAGGGTTTAGTGTTTAGGCTTAGGGTTAGGGTTCGTGTTAGGTATAGGGTTAGTGTTTATGTTTTACTTTTTGGTTTTAGGTTTTGGGGTTAGGATTTTTTGTTTAGAATCTATGGTTTAGTGTTTAATGTTTAAGTTTTGGTATTTTGGGCTTGGGGGTTTGAGTTAATGGTTTAGGGTTAGGGATAGGGTTAAGTTCAGGGTTAGGGTTAGGGTTAGGGTTTAAGTTTATTTAGGTTTAAGGTTTTGTGGTTTAGGATTTGAGGTTTTACATCTATGGTTTAGTCTTTAATGTTTGGAGTTTGGTATTTTGGGCTTTTATTTTTCCTGAATGACCCTTGTGGTGGGTCAGGGGCTGAGCAACCCCCCTTGCTAATCATTTATTAAAAACAAAAAGTACATAGAGGGGGGTATAAACCTTACCTCCGATCCTAAGGTGGGTTATGAGTCGACCAACCTACTAAGATTAGTCACTTCAACATGATACATCAAGTTGTACTCAAAAGAAACTAAGCACCTATGGAGGACTCCTTCTTAATACATAGTTTACTAATAATATATAAACGACGGAGACTCTCCCCTTTACAAGAAAAGTCTAAAAGTAAAAGAACCTATTCTAATAACTATATCAAAACTAGACATAGTCATTATTACTAGGATGTATAACAATATGTATCTTACACATTATACAACATGTAAAACATAAGAAGTTTGACAAATGATTACTGTAAATCATAATTAGACCTTTCATCAAAAGCCTTTACTTCTAGATCTTGTGATTTGTCTATTAGTATTTACAGTTTGAAGATTATAGATAGTGGACTTCCTTCTTCTTGGTGACAACCCTTGTTTGTCCTTAACTTCTTGTATTTCTTCTTCATAATCAGTGTGAAAGGTGGATTTAACCTATTCTTCATCTTCATTACTATCTAAGGATCGAGTATCTTCATCATACTCATGCTCATACGCTATGTGGCTATATTCATCCACCTCCTCATTATATTGTTGTTGCTTTTGATGATCAGCTTCACTTGCCTTTTCTTTCTGTTGTGTTTTCTTAGTTTTATCCCTTCTTTTTTAGTCAATCTTGCCTTAGATTTATTGTTACGGTTTTGGGGAGATTATGCTTCTTTTTGAAGTCTTGGACTACTTATTCCTTCCTCTTCTTGTTGATCATATTGTTGAGGACTTGTGCTTTGTCTTGCAATATAGTGATCTATATTGTGACCTACAAGAGCTTGGTGTCCACATGGTATTTTGGGCTTCCGATTTCAGGTTTATGGTTTATGGTTAGGGTTAGTGTTAAGGTTAGGGTTAGGGTTAAGGTTAGGGTTAATTTGTTTTTATATTTTTGTGTTTAGGGTTTAGGATTTAGGATTTAAGGTTTAATATCAATGGTTTGGTGTTTAATGTTTGAGTTTTGGTATTTCGAGCTTGAGGTTCAGGGTTTATGGTAGGATTAGGGTTAGGGTTAATGTTAGAGTTAGGGTTAGGGTTTAGGTTGTTTTTTAGGTTTTGGGTTTGTGGTTAAGGATTTGAGTTGTAATATCTATGGTTTAGTGTTTAATAATAGGGTTTTGTTATTTTGGGCTTTGGGTTTAGGGTTAGGATTCGTGTTAGGGATAGGGTTAGGGTTAAATTTTAGGTTGTTTTTTAGGTGTTAGGGTTTGGGGTTAAATATTTGAGTTGTAATATCTATGGTTTAGTGTTTAATGTTAGGGTTTTGGTATTTTGGGCTTTGGGTTTAGGGTTAGGGTTAAGGATATGGTTAGGGTTAGGGTTCGTATTTGAGATAGGGTTATGGTTAGGTTTAGGTTAGGTTTCAGGTTTTGGGGTTTAGGATTTTTTGTTTAAGAACTATGATTTAGTGTTTAATGTTTGGGTTTTGGTACTTTGGGCTTTGGGTTTCGGGTTAATGGTTTTGGGTTAGGGTTAGGGTTAAGTTTAGGGTTCGGGTTTGGGGTTTAGTGTTTATTTTTTTTTTTTTTTTTTTTTTTTTTTTTTTTTTTTTATTTGAACTACCCTTGGGTGGGTAAGGGGCTGAGCAGCACCCCCAGGCCTTAACATTAATAAACAAAACAAAATACAACGTAGGGGGACATAAACCTAACCTCCAACCTAAGGTGGTTCAGAGTCAACTTTCCAAAAGAAGAAGTCAACTCCTCCCCGTACATCAATGATGAAACCGAAATACTAAGCACCTAAGGAGAGGACTCCTCTCAATACAAAGTATCTAGGAAACATAAACAAGGGAGACTCTCCCTTTACAAGGTAGAATAAAAGTAAACTAACCTATTCAGATAGCTATAGTTGAAATCTGCAAGGTCGATGAAGGTGGTTCCTTAATTCTTCTGGTCTTCCTTCTTCTAAAGCTAGGCATCTCCAGTAAATCCAGCTGATAGTATGATTTTGCTTCCTTAGGCATGTGCTGGCTGCTGAAATATATATGTGGACTGGTTATCATGTGACTGTGTTTTGAAAGAGCATCAGCCACCCAATTTGCTTCTCGAAATATATGTAAGCACTTGAATTGCTGAGTCTGAGAGATGAGATCTTGCAATCTTGCCAGCTGTGTGATGATACTCCATTGAGGAGCTGTCTTCTTTAAAATCCAATGTACTACTAGTTGAGAATCAAGCTCCAAAATTATGTTTCTATATGCCAGTTCAAGTGCCCAAGTCATACCAAATATTGCTGCCTCTATTTCCGCTTTGTTGTTTGTTCCTTCTCCAAGGGGTGTTGTGAAAGCCATCTCCAATTTACCATTTTTATCCCTCAAAATGCCGCCAGCTCCCAACCTGCCAGGATTAGTGGTTGCGCTGCCATCGATTGGGTTTAGGGTTAGGGTTTAGGTTTTTTTAGGTTTTAGGGTTTGTTGTTTAGGATTCGAGGGTTAAAATCTATGGTTTAGTGTTTAATGTTTGAGTTTTCATATTTTGGACGTAAGGTTTTGTTTTTGGATATTTGTTTTGGACTTAGGGTTTAGGGTTTAAGGTTAGGGTTAGGTTTATGATTAGGGTTAGTGTGTAGGTTTTTTTCAGGTTTTATGGTTCAGGTTTAGCATTTGAGGTTTAAAATATATGGTTTAGTATTTAATGTTTGGGTTTTGGTATTTTGGTCTTAGGGTTTTGGGTTTATGGTTTATGGTTAGGGTTAGGGTTAGGTTTTTGGGTTTAAGGTTTAGTATTTGAGGTTTAATATCAATGGTTTAGTGTAAAATGTTTGGATTTTGGTATTTTGGTATTGGGATTTAGGGTTTATGATAGGGTTAAGGTTAAGGTTAGGGTTAGGGTTTATGTTGTTTTTAAGGTTTTAGAGTTTGGGGTTAAGGATTTGAGTTGTAATATCTATGGTTTAGTGTTGATATTAGGGTTTTGGTATTTTGGGCTTTGAGTTTAGGGTTTAGGGTTTAGGGTTAGGGTTAACGATAGGGTTAGGGTTACGGTTTGAGTTAGGGATAGGGTTAGGGTAAGGTTTTTTTTTTTTTTTAGGTTTTAGGATTTATGTTTAAAATCTATGGTTTAGTGTTTAGTTTTAGGTTTTAATATTTTGGGCTTGGGGTTTCGGGTTAATGGTTTAGGGTAAGGGTTAGGGTTAAGGTTAGGGTTAGGGTTAGGGTTGGTGTTTAGGTTTTTTTAGGTTTTAGGTTTTGTGGTTTAGGATTTGATGTTTAAAATTGATGGTTTAGTGTTTAATGTTTACTTTGTGTTATTTTGGACTTAGTTTTTTTTTTGGACTTTTTTTGTTTTTTGGACTTTTTTTTTGGACTTAGGGTTTAGGGTATAGGGTTTAGGTTTAGGATTTAGTGTTAGGGTTATGGTGTAGTTTTTTTTTTTTTATGTTTTATGGTTCAATGTTTAGCATTTGAGGTTTTAAATCTATGGTTTAGTATTTAATGTTTGAGTTTTGGTATTGTTTTTTTTTTAGCGAACGACATTTCTGGTGCGTTAGGGGCTGAGTAACACCCCCAGTCCTTATCATTTATTAAGAACAGACAGTAAATAGAGGTGGGCATAAATCTTACCTCCGATATTAAGGTGGGTTATGAATCAACCAACCTACTAAGATTAGTCACTTCAACCTAATACATCAAGTTGTATTCAAAAGAAACTAAGCACCTATGGAGGACTCCTCCTTAATACATAGTTTACTAAGAATACATAAACGAGGGAAACTCTCCTTTACAAGAGAAGTCTATAAAAGTAAAAGAAGCTATTCTAATAACTATATCAAAACTAGACATAGTCATTATGACTAGGATGTATAAACATATGTATCTTACACATTATAAAACATGCAAAACTTAAAGCGGTTGACAAATGATTACTTTATATCATATACCGACCTTTCATCACAAGCCTCTACTTCTAGATCTTGTGATTGGTCTATTATATTTACAAATTGAAGATTATGTCTAGTTGCCTTCATTCCTCTTGGTGACAACCCTTGTTTGTCTTTAACTTCTTGTATTTCTTCTTCATTATCAATGTGAAAGGTGGATTTAACCTCTTTTTCATCTTCATTACTATCTAAGGATCAAGTATCTTCATCATACTCATCCTCAGATGCTATGTGGCTATATTCATCCTCCTCCTCATTATGGTGTAGTTGCTTTTGATGATCAACGTCATTTGCCTTTTATTTTTTTGTTGTGTTTTCTTAATGTTATCCCTTCTTTTTTTAATCAATCTTGCCTTAGATTCATTGTTACTGTTTTGGGGAGATTCTGCTTCTTTTTGAAGTCTTGGACAGCTTGTTCCTTCCTCTTCTTGTTGATCATATTATTGAGGACTTGTGTTTTGTCCTACGAAATAGTGATTTGTACTATGACCTGCAAGAGCTTGGTGTCAACCTGGTATTTTAGGCTTAGTGTTTCTGGTTTATGGTTTAGGGTTAGGGTTAGGGTTAGGGTTAGGGTTAGTTTTTTTTTTTTTTTAGGTTTTTGGGTTTAGTGTTTAGGATTTAAGGTGTAATATCAATGGTTTAGTGTTTTATGTTTTGGTTTTTGTATTTTGGGCTTGGGGTTTAGTGTTTATGGTAGGGTTAGGGTTAGGGTTAATGTTAGGGTTAGGGTTTAGGTTGTTTTTTAGGTTTTAGGGTTTGTGGTTAAAGATTTGAGTTGTAATATCTATGGTTTAGTATTAATGTTAGGGTTTTGGTATTTTGGGCTTTGGGTCTAGGATTTAGGGTTAGGGTTAAAAATAAGGTTAGGGTTAGGGTTTTTGTTACGCATATGATTAGGGTTAGGTTTTTTTTTTTTTTTTAGGTTTTGGGTTTTGGGGTTTAGGATTTTTAGTTTAAAATATATAATTTTGTGTTTAATGTTTAGGTTTTTTTTTTGGGCTTCGGGTTTTGGGTTAATGGTTTAGGGTTAGGTTTAGGGTTAAGGTTAGGGTTAGAGTTTGGGTTAAGGTTAGGGTTAGAGTTTAGGTTTTTTATAGGTTTTAAGGGTTTGTGGTTTAGGATTTGAGGTTTAAAATCTATTATTTAGTGTTTAATGTTTTGGTTTCGTATTTTTGACTTTTTTTGTTGACTTAGGGTTTAGGGTTAGGGTTAGGGTTAGGATTAGGGTTAGCGTTAGGGTGTATGTTTTTTTTAGGTTTTATGGTTCAGGGTTTAACATTTGAGGTTTAAAATCTATGGTTTAGTATTTAATGTTTACTTAGACCTCTCGCTTACACACAATATATATTTAAGGAGTTTACATACACTCCTCGCAATTGGAAGCACTACATAGGGTTCTACTTTTACTTCACGTACATAATATAGTAATATAGCTTTATAAGAAGTCTAGAGTACGTCTCATATTAAATCATCTAAAACGAGTAGAACATTGGGCGTAGCCCATACTTCATTAAAATAAAAGCCTCATATAGGAATATACCAAGTCAACAAAGAAAGAGAATGAACTAAATTGTCTCTAAGACTAAATAATATCCAATAGCAAGATAGTGACATCGTCCTCGGAAGGTGAGGACCTACCAAGCACTTAGGAAATATCCATGTAGTCTTCAAAGGGCTTCTATAAGCGTCGGATCCTACAATTTGTAGTAAACATAAACATGGGGTTAGTACACACTTGTACTAAGTATGAGTATATGCACATAAACAAGTAAAATCATGCTAAAGAGGACATTTGTTCAAATCCATGCCAAAGTACTTTGAAAAGCTTTATGCACAATCAAGAACTCATATAAGCCAATACATACATAATCCATAAGTCCAAACCATGTACAACACAATACCAACATTAACAAGTATAGTCAAGTCAACATGTATATCCACATAATTGAGTACATAATCAAGACAACTCCAACATCAAGTCATAACATCAACAAACATATATAATAGTTCATAACATCATAATATAAGCAAGACCCTTACCCATAACCCATCATTAAGCCTACAAGTGCAATGACCAAGTAAAACCCCATAACCTTACTCAATCAAGTAAACCAAACAAAGGATCATAAGCAACGTCCAACTCAATATAACATAGCATCAATAGTAGTAGTCATCACATTTAGCAATATATACCAATATCATGTTTATAAATGAAACTAACAACATATAGGATCATGAACATGTATAGTCATAGCATATTCATTATAAGAACATAAGAACAACTTCCTAAGGATTCCCTCAAGGCAAAATAGTGCAAGGCATAGATAGAGTCCCATACCCCTACCTAGGCTAAGTCAAACCTCTCAAGTCACCCTAGTAAGTGAATAGTCCAATACTTTATTTAAATTTCGGGAACACTTGCCTTAACCGACACAGACCACAAGAGATAAGTGTGGAATACGGTATTGTAAAACCTTACACCGATGGAAGGTGGTCTACCGGGCAAAGTAGTACCAAACATGAACATAGCATCTAGGTGGATCCACTAGCGAGTATTCTTATGGTGGAAACATAGTTTATGGAGCTTGGGGGCTGTCATGGAAACATCACTCTATACCCTTTTTGGACTATGAGGTTATCCACCCCGAGAGGACTATAGTGAACCCTACCTTCCCTCCTTGGGAAGGTGTCACCCCTCATCTACAAGATCACTTGTGCTAAGCTAGAGTCCCTTTTGAAATGTCTTTCTTTATCAATCATTAGCTCATTAGGAATTGCATGAGAATATCCTTTCATGGAAACCCTCATATGTGAGATTAGCATAACATCATCATCATGTCATAATAAGGCACATAGGTACTTCATAACCAACCTTATATCATTTCATCTTAAAACATAATCTCATAATCACAGAGTCAAGACATTTCAATTCAACATCATACCAACACCTACTTAGGCGAATCACAACTCATGCTTCAATTGAAGTACTTCATCAATCACAAGCCATCATAATTTATGTAAAGGTTAAGATCATGAATACTTCTCAATCTCCTTAAATAGCCATCATCATGGTCGTACCATAAATCAACCAATTACATCAAACAATAGGTGTAGTAACATCATTCAATAGTAATTAACACAAGAACTAGGTCAATTGTATAATCACTAACAAATTAACATCAATTCATAACTAAGGGTTAGGAGAATTAGGTTTCATCATGAATTCACCATGAATTTGATCCAATCCCAACAATACATTACATTAGCCAATCCATACATGCATTAGGATGGATAAAACAAGTATAATAATCAATTCATACTTTTTTTCCAATCAATTCATAACCAAGATCCAAGATTTTTGGGGAAATAACAAGATCAACATGAAATTCAATCAATTAACACAACCAACCAACAATCTATACCTAATTTGTCATAAATAATCACAATTTATCAAGATCAATCATCAATTTGAAGTTTAGAAGAAAGCCCATCAGAAATGGAAAACCCTGCAGCTTCTTCACATGTCTTGCACATGTGCTTGAACATGTGTTGGTTGTACTTTCCTAACTAACAATTATTTATGGTTCATTTGGGAATGTTTACTTATTGTCCCAAGGATCCTCACTATGTCCTTGGGCACTGCTAATTTACATGATCATTTTAAATGGTCATGTGATATGGTATCTTGGCTTGACACTCGGATGCCTCATACCCAATTTGTGAGTTAAAGGAAAAATCATTTTAGCCTAGGGTCTTCATTGCAGGTACATTTCTTGGACAAGCTCATTAATGTTAGAAAATTGGCTAACACCCTTTAAGCCAATATTTTCTAATATGCCCAATATTTTTCTTATTTGGGTATTATATAGAAATTGGCTAATGCCCCTTAGCCAATTTTCTATACTATGCCCAATATTTATCAATATTGGGCATTGGGATGCCTATGTACCCCCAATACACATTCTTAAATATCTATTGGGCTCTTCACCAGACATGAAATTTTCTGGAATGTTACACGACCATTCCGACCTATTTTCAACGTCAAAATAGCCCCAAAGAGCGCATACCCCCATTTCGACAGTTTTTCGTGTGCTATAGCAAACCATTTTTTGGGTGATCCGGATCCCGATGTCAAAAATGCCAAAATTTTTGTGGACGTCCGTCAAGACCTTGGTTATGCATCTGGTTGGCCCTCACGGCCATTCCAACCCATTTTCAATGTCAAAATAGCCCCGAAGCGCGCATACCCCCATTTCGACAGTTTTTCGTATGCTATAGCAAATCATTTTTTGGGTTATCCGGATCCCGACGTCAAAAATGCCAAAATTTTTTGTGGACGTCCGTCAAGAACTTGGTTATGCATCCGGTTAGCCATCACGGCCATTCCGACCAATTTTCAACGTCAAAATAGTCCCGAAGCGTGCATATCCCCATTTTGACGGTTTTTCGTGTGCTATAGCAAACCATTTTTTGGGTGATCCGGATCCCGACGTCAAAACTGTCAAAATTTTTTGTGGACGTCCGTCAAGAACTTGGCATAGAAGAAGATTTAGAAATAGTACAAGAAAGATTAAGTACATCAAAAAGAGTGAATATAGACCATGAAATACCACAAATATCATAAAAAATGAGTACCTCAAGCACCTCAAAAAGAATAAATAAAATTCCACAAAAAATAATAGAAGAAGAAATAAAACCACATCATTAAAATATAACGGGAATAATGGAACAACGAAAATATTTAATACTAATAAATACAGGACTAGAAGAAAACTATATTATGACCCTTAATATATAGTCACCCCCTAAATTACCAAAAACATCCCTCATTTAATTGGGTCTTTTTATGAAGTCAAAATGCCTAAAATACAATTTCAAAGAATCTGGGAAGTGGCTCCACGTCGCGAGTCTGATTTCTGATTTTATTTTTGAAATCTCAGTCGAGTCAATGAGCCTCGTGAAGTGCATGTGTCGCGAGGCAAACTTTACCAAGCTGCGTGGCAGCTGCGCGTCGCGCAATGGGTTCCAAATCTAGGCTGCCTCAAAACTGTTTTGGCAGCCTGCCTACCCATATT
The DNA here is from genome assembly GCA_022817965.1 of Solanum lycopersicoides. Taxonomy (NCBI): domain Eukaryota; kingdom Viridiplantae; phylum Streptophyta; class Magnoliopsida; order Solanales; family Solanaceae; genus Solanum; species Solanum lycopersicoides. The sequence goes on from JAJJBR010003052.1 coordinate 94,655, forward strand.
GGGGTACTCCTAAAGGACCCTTAGGGTTGTCTTTGGGGAGTCGTTATTGAACGTTTAGAACCTTTATAATACATTTTACCTATCAAAAGTCTGTTACAAGTTTTAGACTTCATTTGTGTAACTCCCTAAAACGAACTAAGGTGAACTAGATCTCGTGGTTGTTTCGTGAGTTAATTTTAAGTTAAAATGAGTTAATTTAGCGTCCATAGGCAGTGTGTGAAGTTTGGAGGTCAAACATCCAGGAACGTCTAGGAACGTCCACGACGTTCGAAAGATATGCCTTAGATAGTGTTCATGTGTCTTGATGTGTTTGAGTGAGTTTTATGTGTGTTTTTTTGCTTGAATTTGGGGTGAGATATTCCGAAAACATAGATGACTTATTTTAGGGGTTTAACGTTCAGGTACTACCTCACCTAGGACCCACAAAGGGCCCTAGAGAAGCGCCCAAGAGAAAGACCAAAACTGCCTAGGCAGTGTCCACTAACGAGACCAAACGACGGCTAGTAGGTCAACCAACAGCCCGTCGTCTTGGTCTATCGATTGGACCAGCAAGGTGAGTTAGTCAGGATCCAAATGGAGCTAATTATCAAGCCACGAGACCCCACCAACGGACCGTTGATGGACAGACGGTTCGTTGGTTACAAACCGTCGATGATACTCCCAGAAGCTGTCATTTTTCTGCCAAGTCTTGGGGTGTTTGGTAAATTCACCCCAAGTCTTTTATGAACCTAGGGAGTTATTTTTAGGTTTATTTAGGTATATTAAAGTGTTCTAAACCCTAAGACCTAATTTTAAACATCATTTCTTAAAACCCAAAACCCCTCTCCCTTAGAACTCTCTCTCAAGTCTCTTTGGTAGTTAGAAGTGAACAAGAGCTAGGAGGGATGTTGGTGGCCAAGTTCTTCATCAAAATCATTGGGGTTTATCTTACTCTAAGGTATTGTATCCATCCTTGAGCTCTCTTCCATTCAAGGAGTGACTTCTAATGGATTTTCAAAAAGGGTTTTCAGCCCTAGTTTCTTCTATCTTCAAATCTAAATATGGGTCTTGCATGAAAACGTTTTGAATGACTTAATAATGATGTTTCTAATGTTAGTTGATGATTTTAAGGTTAAAACTTCAAAGAAATTATGTTAAAGCTTTTCATCAAATTTTGTCTTAAGAAATGGGTTAAATGAGCTTAGTTTTCTAGTCTTTGAACTTTGGTTTCCTTATTTTAATATTGTTGTTTAGATACTGCCTTAAGGGTTAATTTATTATGAATTATTGAGTAAAACTTTATAGGTGATGGAAGCTTGGATAAAAGGGTAAGTTGGTTATGTTGTTAGCTTTAATTTCAAAATTCTCTTGAGTGGTATGGTCCACCTTCTTGGTGGCGGTTTTTATTTAAATTGTATGAATGTGAAGTTACTTATTCATTGTGAATGAGGCCATGAAGGCTTTTTATGTGAAGTAAGGATGAAAATGATGTTATTCTTGTTAAATGTGCTTATTGAAGCTATTATGTGAAGTAGGCTACAGAGTATGCCTAAATGAAGTATATGATTATGTGAAGTATGTAAAGTGTGTGATTTGATGAATGAAGCTCTAAAGCATATATATAAGTTAATGTAAATGAAACGATGCTTATATTCAAGGTGTTCTCACATGTACACACACTTAAATGAATATATGAAGCTAACTTGAGTAAAAAGGGGAATTTTGGGGTGAACACTCTTCGTTAGTTGAGATTAAGTGCTTAGTAGCAACCTCACTACATCCTAAGAGCTTTATAAGATAGGTTTGAGATGAATGCCCTTGTGAGTTGAGATGTGGTGTTCATTAGTTATCCTTAACCTATAGTATATAATGTTGAGAATCCGTGGGGTGTTATGCCTAGCACCGAGAGGATATGAAGAAGAGGTGGTTACACTTCACGAGTTGAGATGTTGTATTCCAATGTACCTCTTGGGATGAGTACTCCTCGTTAGTAGAGAATGAGTTACTTAGTAGCAATCTCCGTATACCTTTTCTAGGTACCCGCATACGTGTAGCTATTGGGAAAGCCATGTAAAAGATAAAAAGTATGACCTTACTCTAGGAAATGAGGATTCCTCATCCGATAGGGGTTATTATCAGGATTCTATATCTAGCTCTCATTGTCTATGTCGGTTAAGCTAACCCCCACAAAATCAATGAATGTGCTAAGTCTTCTAAAAGAGTGTGCTACTTTGGGTAGCTAGTGGAATGGGACACTATTTATCCATTGCACTAGGTAGGCATTCCGAAAGGGGAGTCTTAGTGAGTCTTATGTGAATAGAATGAACTAAGTCTCCTAAAAGAACGTACTACTTAGGGTAGGTGGTGGTATGGGACGCTATCTATCTATTGCACTAGGTAGGACCTTCCGGAAGGGTAGTCTTTGTGCCAATCCTTCTAAAAGTGTGTACTACTTAGGGTAGGTGGTGTAATGGGACGCCATATACTTATTGCACTAAGTAGGCATTCTGAAAGGGAAGTCTTGGTGGTTTGTTGAGTGTTCTTATATTTTCTTGTGATTTGAGTGGTGACTTGTTCTCCCGAGTGGAGTAAGCTTACGGTGGGTAGTCTTAAGAATCTCCTTGGTGTGCATTGAAGGAGGTGTTAGACGTTTCCTTCATGTCTTACCTTGGAGAGTCTTAGGATAACCTCGGTTAGGAAACTTCTACGAAAATGAGGTCACTTTTTCATTGGCAATACCTTGGAAGTTCACTATTTTTGGAGTCAAAATGGGTTCACTGTAATGTTTTACATAATTCACTGTAAAGTTTGAATGTTACTGTAAAGTGCACTCTTTGGCTAAAATCATCGAAATCCTTCTCTAAGTGTTAAATGATTTTTCTTATGTTGTTTTGTTTCTAAATTCATGAATTTCTTAATTATTTGGCATGAAAGGTTATTTTACTAAAATGTCCCTTTTTACATGATTTTGCATATGACATACTTAGTACATTATTTTGTACTAAACCCCATACTTTTCTATACTCTATAAGTATAGGTTTTTTGAAGCAAGGTGGAAGGTTAGAAGGCAAAGCTTGGGAAAGTTTCTCTCAAGATTGTATGTCCTTATAAATTCGAGGGCGTAGTCCTTTTCTTAGTTTCTTTATTACAGACTTATTATGTATTTCTTTTAATGTAAAGGGCCATGTCCCTAAGATATTATGTCGTGTCTTTAAGTTATCTTGTGACTGTGAGATTCTCTAAGTATTTATGAAAGATTTCCTTTTATTAATTTATTCGTGAAAAGTTTTAAATTCCGTACTACTTTTCATGTCTTATGTAATGAATGATAGTTAAAGGGCTTGTATGAGACCCCAAAGGGTCAAGTACGCCTTACCACGATACAAGGGTTCTGCCTAGGTTCTAGGGGGTTCTTTTGGGTCGTGATAGACTTGGTATCAGAGCATAAGATTTTGGGAAATAGTTTAAGGTCTAAAAGTCTCACAAGCCACGTCTAGTAGTATCTTGGTTATTGGTGTGAGTCGCGACATATCCATGGACAAGAGGCTATAGGACGATAGAGTTTCATTTTCTTCATTACTCTTGAATCGTGCCATAGAACTTAACTCCATAAGATCTCTCTCTTCTTCTCCTTTCTCCGGTGGTTTTCTAGGTGTGATTGCTTGGAAAGGGAGATGTTTCTATGTTTGAGGGAGGGAAAAAAGTGAGTTTTGATGCTTATGATGGTTTTATTGTTAGAAGAGTAAATGTGAAGGTTAGTTTTGAGAATTGTGATGTGAAGCCATTTATGGCTGTGTGTGACTTATGAGGTTGGAAGTATTGTGATGAGAATTGTATGTTTATTTAGTTCTAAGCATGGTAAGAATATAATGATTGAGTAAATTTCCTTTGAGAGCCATGAGTTATCTTGTGATTATGTTAATGGTGGTAGAAATGCTTTAAGGTGTAAATTTGAGGAATGTGAGAGAATGTGAAGATTTTGTAGAAGTTGAAGGCAACTCTCTTGTGTGACTAATGTTTCATAGTTGTTCTTGTGATTTGGTTGAGGTTCATGTGTAAGTTACTCTAGGGAGGAAATGTTGTATGATTACCTAGTGAGGAAGTTGTGGAGTTATGCTAGCAAAATGGTGGAGTTTTATATAGTCAAATTTTGATTTCCAAATGATCTACTTTAATTGGTGGAAAGGGAAAGGAGGAGTTTTATTCCATGAGATTTAGTTAAGTGGTGCCTAAGATTTGAATGAGGTGATGTTTAGTAAAGTTTGTCTAGGCTTCAATCCTAAGAGGAGAGTGTTGTGCTTGACTAGTAGAGTTAATGTTTAGTGTTGATGTGCATGAGTTGAGGGTAGTGTGGGTTCCTACCTTGTGAGAGGCATAATGGTGCTTTGAAGTTTGAGGCATTGAAGATGACTTTACCCTAAGTGGGGGAGAATGAGTTGAGTAGAAAGGTAGTAGATATCCTCATCTTTCCTTTTTGTTCTTATTCAAGCTTGAGACCAAATCCTTAGAAGTTTGGTAATTATTAAGAGTCTTGCATAATAGTATGAGTTATCATGTGTTTTACGTGAAGTTAGATGACTTTAAGGTCTAATGTTAAAGAAGAAAGTTAAAGCTAATTTTTGCATGACGAATGTTAAGTAGAATTGCATGTAGTGTACTTAATCCAAGAGAATCCTCAAGGGTCACTAAGTGGGAGTGGGAGTATGGGATGCTACTCTCACGTTGCACTTAGTGTAGCTTACCATGTCTCTTTGGAGTAAGTTAGTATAGTCTCGTCTCTCTATTTTCACGCCATCTTGTTTAAGTTGCTTAAAAGGTGTATTATAGAAATTTTAATCATGTGACACAGTGAAGTTTTGAGTTCACTGTAAAGAAGTTCAAATTTTGAGAAAATTGCATTTTTCATGAACAATGGTTTCAATGTGTTTAGAAATGATGTTTATGAGCATGTTTAATCTTGGAGAAGGTAGTTCCTCCATAAGTGAAGAAATGAAAGTGAGATTGAATTTGTGAAGTTTTGCAAAAATGCCTGTTTACAGTGATGCTCACTCTAAATTTCTCATTTCTTGAAGAAAATTGTTTTGTCTTGAATTGTGGTCTCAATGTGTGTAAGAGTGTTGTATTTGAGTATGTTTAAGGTTGGATAAGGTAGTTCCTCCATAAATGAAGGATAAGAATGAATTTTGAAATAGTGAAGTTTGGCAAAAGTTGCTTATGTTGCAAAGTGTGTGAAATTGTGAAATTTGTGCTCCTTGTTAGTTGGTTCTTTGATTTTGAATGGATGATCATGATTGTAATGTGTTATGTGATCCTAAGTGAGTCCTTGTTGTTCTTAATGTTTTAGTATCATTCGAGGACAAATGTTATTCCAAGTGGGGGGGAATGTAACACCCTAAAACGAACTAAGGTGAACTAGAGCTTCGTGGTTTTTTCTTGAGTTAATTTTAATTTAAAAAGAGTTAATTTAGTGTCCTTAGTCAGTGTGGGAAGTTTGGTTAATTTTGGAGGTCAAACGTCCAAGAAAGTCCATGACGTTCGGAAGATATGCTTTAGATAGTGTTCTTGTGGCTTGATGTGTTTGAGTGAATTTTACGTGTTTGGTTTACTTGAATTTGGTGTGAGATGTTCCTAAGACCTAGATGACTTAGTTTAGGGGTTTAACGTTTGGGTACGACCCCACCTAGGACCCACATAGGGACTTAGAGAAGGGCCCAAGAGAAAGACCCAAATTGCCTAAGCAGTGTCTACCAACGAGACTAAACTACAGCCAGTAGCCCAACCAACGGCCTGTCGTCTTGGTCCGTTGATTGGAACTGCAAGGTTAGTTATACAGGCTCCAAATGGAGCTAAGTATCAAACCACGAGACCCACCAACGGACCGTCGATGGACAGACGGTCAGTTGGTTGCAAATCGTCGATGGTGCTGCCAAAAGCTGTCATTTTTCTTCCAAGTCTTGGGGTGTTTGGTTAATTCACCCCAAGTCTTTTATGAACCTAGGGAGTTATTTTTAGGGTTATTTAGTTGTATTAAAGTGTTCTAAACCCTAAGACCTAATTTTAAGCCTCATTTCCTAAAATCCAAAACCCCTCTCCCTTAGAACTCTCTCTCAAGTCTCTTTGGAAGTTAGAAGTCAAGAAGAGCTAGGAGGGCTGTTGGTGGCCAAGTTCTTCATCAAAATCATTGGGCTTATCTTCTAAGGTATGGTATCCATCCTTGAACTCTCTTTCATTCAATGAGTCACTTCTAATGGATTTTCTAAAAGGGTTTTCAACCGTACTTTTTTCTTTCTTCAAATCAAAATATGGGTCTTGCATGAAAACGTTTTGAATGACTTAATAATGATGTTTCTAATGTTATTTGATGATTTTAAGGTTAAAACTTCAATGAATTCATGTTAAAGTTTTTCATCAAATGTTGTCTTAAGAAATGGGTTAAATGAGCTTAGTTTTGTAATCTTTGAACTTTGGTTACCTTATTTTGATATTGTTATTTAGCTACTTCTCTAAGGGCTAATTTATTATGAATTATTGAGTAAAATTTTATAGGTGATGGAATCTTCGATAAAAGGGTAAGTTGGTTATGTTGTTAGCTTTAATTTCGAAATGCTCTTGAGTGGTATGGTCCACCTTCTTGGTGGCGGTTTTTGTTTGACTTATATGAATGTGAAGTTACATATTTATTGTGAATGAGGCCATGAAAGCTTTTTATGTGAAGTAAGGATGAAAATGATGTTATTCTTGTTAAATATGATTATTGAAGCTATTATGTGAAGTAGGCTAGAGGAAATGCCTAAATGAAGTATATGATTATGTGAAGTATATAAAGTGTGTGATTTGACGAATGAAGGTCTAAATCATGTATAGAAGTTAATGTAAATGAAATGATGCTTAGATGAAAGGTGTGCTCACATGTACACACACTTAAATGAATGTATGAAGCTAAGTTGAGTAAAAAGGGGAGTTTTGGGGTGAAAACTCTTCGTGAGTTAAGATGAAGTGCTTAGTAGCAACCTCACTACATCCTAAGAGAATCCTAAGATAGGTTGGAGGATGAATGCCCTTCGTGAGTTGAGATGTGGTGTTCATTAGTTATCCTTAACCTATAATTTAGAATGTTGAGAATCCGTGGGGAGTTATGCCTAGTACCGAGAGGATATGAAGAAGAGGTGGTTACACTTCGTGAGTTGAGATGTTGTATGCCAATGTACCTCTTGGGATGAGTACTCTTCGTTAGTATAGAATGAGTTACTTAGTAGCAATCTCCGTATCCCTTTTCTATGTGCCCGCATAGGTGTAGCTATTGGGAAAGCCATGTAAAAGCTAAAAAGTATGACCATACTCTAAACAAATGAGGATCCCTTATCCGATAGGGGTTAGTATCGGGATTCTACATCTAGATCTCATGGTCTATGTCGGTTAAGCTAACCCCCATAAAAGCAATAAATGTGCTAAGTCTTCTAAAAGAGTGTGCTAGTTTGGGTAGGTAGTGGAATGGGACACTATTTATCCATTGCACTAGGTAGGCATTCCGAAAGGGGAGTCTTAGTGAGTATTATGTGAATTGAATGAAATATGTCTCCTAAAAGAACGTACTACTTAGGGTAGGTGGTGGTATGGGACGCTATCTATCTATTGCACTAGGTAGGACCTTCCAAAAGGGGAGTCTTGGTTCCAATCCTTCTAAAAGAGTGTACTACTTAGGGTAGGTGGTGAAATGGGATGCCATATGATCATTGCACTAAGTAGGCATTATGAAAGGGAAGTCTTGGTGGTTTTTTGAGTGTTCTTCTAATGTCTTGTGATTAATTGAGTGATGACCTTTTCTCCCGAGTGGAGTAAGCTTACGGTGGGTAGTGTTAAGGATCTCCTTGGTGTGCATTGAAGGAGATGTTTAGACGTTTCCTTCATGTCTTACCTTGGAGAGTCTTAGGATAACCTCGGTTGGGAAAGTTCTATGGAAATGAGCTCACTTATTCATTGGCAATACCTTGGAAGTTCACTATTTTTGGAGTCAAAATGGGTTCACTGTAATGTTCTACATAATTCACTGTAAAGTTGGATTGTTACTGTAAAGTGCATTCTTTGTCTAAAATCATCGAAATCCTTCTATAAGTGTTAAATGATGTTTCTTATGTTGTTTTGTTTCTAAATTCATGAATGTCTTAATTATTTGGCATGAAAGGTTATTTACTAAAATGTCCCTTTTTACATGATTTTGCATATGACATACATAGTACATTGTTTTGTACAAACCCCACACTTTTCTATACTCTATAAGTATAGGTTTTTGGAAGCAAGGTTGAAGGTTAGAAGACAAAGCTTGGGAAAGTTTCTCTCAAGATTGTATTTTCTCATAGATTCAAGGGCATAGTCCTTTTCTTAGTTTCTTTATTAGAGATTTATTATGTATTTCTTTTAATGTAAAGGGCTGTGTCCCTAAGATATTATGTCGTTAAGTTGGCTTGTGACGATGAGATTCTCTAAGTATTTATGAAAGATTTCCTTTGATTAATTTATTCGTGAAAAGTTTTAAATTCTACACTACTTTTCATGTCTTATGTAATGAACGATAGTTAAAGGGCTTGTATGAGACCCCAAAGGGTCAAGTACGCGTTGCCACGATCCAAGGGTTCTCGCTAAATTCTAGGGGGTGCTTTTGGGTCGTGATAGACTTGTACTAAGTATGGGTGTATGCACACATACACATAAGGACTATGCATGATCAAGGAAAGTTCTTCCTATAACAACATGCTATTTCTGGAAAGTGAAGTCACTAGACTTTCTGAAATCGTTATTTGTAATTCATGGTGTGAATATGACGTATTTTAATGCATTCAAAGAACACAACTCATTTTCTATATGAACATAAGACCTTGGAATCATGAACATAATTTTAGAACAACTCGAACAAAAAATTATAATTTTGCTCCCTTTAGGCCGAGAGCTCCTTTTCTCATACTTAGATTATTTTTCACTCTTTTCTTCTTTTTGTTGTCTAGTTCAAAGATCTCCTTTTATCCTATGTTTTACTTACGAGTGCAATGATTCGTTATAGTCCCATACCTTCAATGAATCAAGTAAGTAATCCAAAGGACTAAGGAAATGATTTAACTACAATTGGGCATGAAATCTTAGTAAGCCAATCTTTATTGGTTATGCCTATTATTTGATTCTTTGATAATATAAGAAATCATTATAAGCCAATCTTATTTGGCTATGATCATTTGCATAGTATAAGAAGTCATTATAAGCCAATCTCATTTGGCTTTGATCATTTTGATAATATAAGAAGTCATTATTGGCTATGCCCCTTACTTGTTGAAAACATCATTCTTATCAAACATTGATGATTGATATTGTTAAACTCTTGCTTTCTTGGTTCACTTTGAACTTACATCTCTTCTTATTTCTTCTTACTTTCTTAAAGAAGTCTTTAGCATTAAGATCATGTGAAATGGCAGAAAATCCAGTGTCTTCCCCACACCGAAAAGAGGTGATTCACCGATCAAAGTTAACCTAGATCATGTGAGTTAAAATGAAATCCATTGGCTGCCCTACACCGAAAAGGGGTGGTTCACTGGCTAAAGTGAAACCAAGTCCAGTGTCTTCCCCACACCAAAAAGAGGTGGTTCACGGCTAAAGTAAAACCAAAAACATTCTTTGAGCATTAACCTACATAGATCATGTGAGCTAAACATGAAATCCAGTGTCTTCCCCACACTGAAAAGGGGTGGTTTCACCGGCCAAAGTGAAACCGAATCTACCTAGCTCTCTTAGGTGGAATCCACTCGCTAGTTCCCATGCTGGCAACATAGTTTGAAGACTAGGATATTTTTGGAGACTCCTATCCACCTTGGTGGATACTCATCTCATGAGACTTACATGTACTTGCACAAGCTCATTGCTAGTCTATCGATGTTTTGCTCAATTTCTGTTACTTCATAACTTTTAGATTTGACTCAAACACTATGGAAGCTTGCCTCTAGTTATGAGGTTTACTTACTCTATGGATAACTTGTCATCCCTGTCTTTACTTAATGAAATGTGAATTTAACCTTACATTATCATCTTAGTGTTAGTGAGACTCGTCTCACACTTTCTAACACCCTCTTATGTGAGTATATTTAACAAAGTTGTCTTAGGTGTAAGTGAGACTTGTCTCACTTCCTTTAACACCCCTTTATGGTCACTTTCATAACTTTTAAGCTCTTAGTTATGTTATTACTCACTTTATCTTGTTCGATGTCATTTGGTAGCTTTATACTATTCTTTATGAACGTTATGAACTTCTTTCAATGTAGTTACTATGTTCATAGTTCATTTTGATAGAGTATGTTGGGAGTTGTCCCAATGATGGTCATACCCTTGGTTATGAATTTATGAGTTACATTGTTCATGCTTATTTTGGTTTAACTTAGTCATTAGCCAATTTTATATCATATTTTGGAAATAACATTGTAAACCAATTCCATTCAACTTTTTGGGCAAAACATTGTTAGCCAATTTATTGGAATGAAACAAACTTTACTTAAACAATTTTCATTATGTTATCACTAGCCAAATCAATTAATTTCATAAATGTACTATAGTGATCTTGTCAATATAAACAAGTCTACATTTAACAGTAACTAAACTTCATAACCGACTTATAGCAAACTTCATATTCTCGAACACAATTTAGCATTTCATCATTCTTTATTTCGTGTAACTGATACGCTCAAATTTACTTCTCAAATAAGAAGTAAGGCGGTCGTATCAAGTAAAGAACCCAACTAATGAGGTTGAGATCGATCCCACAAGGAAAATAGTTCAGACTTAACTTTATTCTATTATTACTATTATTTAGCCAACTATTTTCCGAGAAATAAAGAGACAAAAAAGGGGGATTTTATTTCTAAATTAATGAAAATGATTAACTAAATAAAAATGGACAACTAACAGATTCAACTTTCAAAGTTTAATCAAATTATAAAAGTAACTAGGGCTTTAGTGTTCCCCACAGGTTCCTAACTTGGTAAATCCAACTATAACAATTCTATCCTGATATCTTGCATGTAAAGTGATAAGTTACGTATCTCTAAATCCTTGGTCCGGCATCTAGAGAATTTCACTCCGCACCTTGGTCCGGCTACGTGTGTTGCTATACTAACCCTTATCTTTACCTCATATTAAACATCGTATTCGGTATTTGACTAAGTTATTAACTCGTACCAACCAATACTAGCCTATTAGATAGTCTACACTAAATCTATGTTGATAATTCTTTTCCTATTATCTACCCCCTTGGTCCGGCAAGTAGCATTAAGGCGAGTTCTAACGTTGGCCATCCATTAAAAAGACTTCTACACGAAAGAATTATCAATACATGCAAGACACCAATCTAGAATTGTTATTTACGTTAGATTTTTACCTTGTTATTCACCCATGGTTCCCACAACCCTAGCTATGAGGTTTAGTTACCCATGTTCATAATTACACAATTCATATTGTTAATGGAAGAATTCATGTACTTACTTTATGAAAACGAATAATTTCCCAGAATTTAACTTGATTAATCAACAAAATCACCAACAATCAATTACCAAGAAAGTATCTTAATTCCCAAAATCGAGAATTCAATCATATAATAGAAGAACTAAAACCTAAAAATTATCCAGAAAGTCTAACCTCAAAAACGAGGTTTTTCCAACTATTTATAATAAAAAACGAAACCTAATCAAATAAGAATTCTATTTACTAAAAATCTGTCCAAACGCGTCTGGGTCGACGGACCACGTGACGGACCGTCATGGACACGACGAACCGTCATAAACTCCGTCGTCCCATACTTCACCATTCTTCTGTTGCTTTCTTCATTCCCCTCGACGGACAGGTATGATGGACCATCTCAAGCACGATGGTCCGTCGAGGGTCTTCGTTCCAAAATACTTCAATTTTTGGAATTTGGGTACTGGGACTACTCTCTGATCATTACGACGAACCAGCAGGACGGACCGTCGTAGCTGTGAAGGTCCGTCATGGACTTCCGTAATCCCACACTTGGTCAGACTTCCCCAAATTTCCTTCAGCAACTTCTCCCTTCACTACGATGCCACCTACGGACCGTCACAGCCGCGATGGACCGTCATAGGTTCCGTAGGTGGTCTCTTCTGCAATTCATTCTCAAAAACTCCCGCGTTCATCCTTGGACAGATTTTCTGCAAACAAAGAGAAAATTATATCAAAATCAACACAAAAAGGCTCTCGACACACTAAACTTAAGTAAAAAGCATTAGAAAATACCGTGAAACCACGGTACATCAACACCCTCAACTTAAATTCGTTGTTTGTCCTCAAGCGACGCACTATGACTCACTACAAGATCTTTGTACAAAAGTATCCATATTTTAACTTCCACAATCATTTGGCTATCAATACCGATTATTATCATTATGTTCATGCATGGTATCACTATTAGGCATTGACTTGTGTAGAATCAAACCATGACCCAGACTCAATAAGCAATGATGCCTGTCCTCTTCAATTTCTCACCGAGATGCTAATATTTCTGGTATTACAACTCCTGTCCTCACTTCAAATAACATCCTCATTTTTCACAAAAATGATTTAGTTTGAGTATAAGGATCACTTTTCGACACTCACTCTCAGAACAAATTCACCACTCATTTATACATATTGCCATAGGCTTGCCCTTATTTTCACTACTTCAAGTTCATCACACGCACTTAGGATCACAATAGGACTTTTTTTAGCTTGTAACATAGGCTCAGGGTCAGTAGGGTGTATTTAGGTATACTCTAGTGACTTGTTGCCCTCCTTGACATATCGGCTAAGCGAACCACCCTTTTTCATCTTATTTCGCCCTATTACTCAATTTTCTTTTCACTTTGCTGTTTTCCCTTTCTTATCCTTATGTGTAACTGACTTTTCTCTTTTCTTGTGTTTATTTTGCTTTTTATTCATATATATATATATATATATATATATTTTTTTTTTAGTCACTTCTGTTTTATTCTTTCTTTCTCTTCATTCTTTCAACCCCACTTTCCGGGGTTTTCCTTATAGCAGCCACCCTCAACTCATGATTTTGCCATGAGTCAAGGTTCACAATACCCATGGTTGGGTCAGGGACAAAACAAGGTTGCTTTCTGCATTAGCCACCCTCAACTTATGCTTTTGGCATAAACTGAGGTGCACATGTCCAAGGAGGGACCAGGGCCAACACATTGTTCCCAGAGAAGATCATTTGGGGTGAAAAAGAAAAATCTATTTTAGGCTCAATTCATTTGGATCAAAAAGGGATTAACTTCATTTGGTTTTCTGTTATTTTTAGGCTCCAGATTGACTCTTTCGAACAAGGGCCTATGATCCTTTCCTAAGTGATTGTTTTGACTCACTTTTAGCAGGACTAACCAGACAAGTTCTAGCTCAGTATTAATGGTGGACATTAGATTTAACCTCACACTCTCTTGACATTCCTTGCATTCCCAGATTATTCGACACCTAGTTCAAATTTTAGATTCAGGATCATGCAGTAGTTTATCTTTATTTCATGTTTCAAACCACACAATTTTCACTTACTATGCCTAGTCATGCATAATTTTGATTATCGAGATATCATATTTATTTTAGCCATCATGCTTCAGATTTATGCTATGTACATAAGATATAATATGCCGGTTCAACAATAAAAGTAATCAGTCTTTTGGGGAAAAAGAACACAGGCAAGAAAACCCCAAAAGAGGATCGTGAACTTGGGCTACTCAGAATTCACCCAAGTATTCACTTTCCATTTACCCCACCCCCAACAAAAGATATGCAATTGTTCCCAATGCATAAAAAAACTAAACTACGCAAAAGGGAAGTGAAGCAAACCTGAGGCGCTAAGCGCCGACGATCAGCAAGCTGGTGGGTCCGGTTCACCGGAACCCACTCCCTGCGTAGTCTGGACATCCTCAGTAATGTCCTCAGCATCCACAGCACCATCAGTAGTGCCTCCCACAGAATCTACAATTTTGGAGCTAGACGCCCCGGCAGCTACTTCTACAGCCCTCAACTTACGGGCCTCCTCATCAGCAATCGAGGCTCTCCTCGCAGCCTCCATCTCACGGCGCTCCTTCTTCCTCGCCCTAGCCTCATCCTCCTCTCGACCCCTGCGTCTCTTACATGCTCACGTGGGGGAGGTGGTGGAACATCAGAAGTGGCGAAAAAGAGCAGCCATCATGGTGTCATCAGCAGGCTCTGCAGAAGGGGCCTCAGACTCAGGCACCCTTGCCTCTAAGATCGTATCAAGATCAGCCCGCAGACTCTCAACCGCAGCCTGAAGGGTCGACATGTCCACCGGAGGTGCTGGTCGGGCTAGCACTCGCAACTCAAAAGCGTCTAAACGCTGATGAACCTCTGCAATCTTCCTCTCTGTGTGCTGTACCATCTTGCACTCCATGCGCTCCTCTGCCTCAGCAATAGTCTTCTGCATCTAAGGCTGGATGTGATGCAGAAGTGTAGCCATCTGTGCCTCGAGTTTCTGGACCCTAGCAAGTGGGACCAGAGTGGCGGAAGGAGCCGAGCGAGAGGAGCTCGGGCAGTACTACTACCCGGGATAGACTCGACCGGAGTAGTGTCAGTGTGTGCAGAAGCAGTCTGGGAAGCAGCATGGGCATGCTCTATGGTATCGGCCAGGTTCTCACCAAGTGGGACCACCTCAGGGCGGGGCCCTCTGCGTGGGGCCAACTCATTGGCCTCATCCCTGATGAGGCCAATGTCAACATTTCCTTGCGGGGTCCTGAGCTGGTCAATGTGCCAAATGGGCACACCTGCTGATCTGCACAAAGAAAAAATCATGCAAGGAAAAGGGTAAGTCGTGGTGACCTTGAAGGCCCTCTCGTGCATGACCGCTTGGAGAAGCCAAGCGAAATCGACCTCGAACCCTGCCATCATTGCGGCCATCAGCACTGCACGATCCCAGGTGACTATATTATCAGCAGCAGTGGGGGAGAGATAATGGCGGACGATCAACCAAAGAAACTTGGCCGTAAAGGTCAAGTTGGACTTCCTGATGGCTCCCTTCGGCTCCATCACCCAATCCGCAGCCTCTCCATCAATAGACAGGTGCTGTGCCATCCACCTCTTGGTGGTCTCTCTCAGTGAAGGCTCGCGTAAGAACCGGCCCTCTTTAACAATTTGCCACCGGTAATCAAACTCGGCGGTGAGAGGTGTGCTGGTGGAGTCAAAATCCGTGCCGTACAGATATCGGCGGATGGCTGGTAGTGAGATGTCGACCTGGATGCCGCGTACTCGGACGTGCTCAAGTGGGGCCTGTTTGGCGGGGGCAGACCGCCTATCGATCTGTGAGCGAAGAGTGGCCACATAAGAGGCATAGAACTCGCGAACTAACTCCTCACTGTAGCGCCCAAAGAACGAGCCGTCCACTCCAGCGGTGTCTGGTGAAAAGGGTGTGAATGTCTGGCATGGTGGGAGACTTCCCGTGAGGACCCGCCTCTCCAGTTGAGGGTCCGTGTCATGACGCCTTTGTCATTGAGCACCTTGGCGTCTAAGTATACTTTGTATTGCCCGTCGACACACCACCGGTTGGGCTGATCGGCAACCGGGGCAGGGACTCCAGGTGGTGAGCCAGGGGTGGAGTCAGTGCTGTCAGCCTCATCATCCGAGGCAGACTGTGTAGCTGTGGCGGGGGCAGAGGCTTCTGCGGACCCGGAGGCTTCCTCTGACCACGAAACTCCTAAGGAGCCAGATGCTCCTTCGTCTTGGGCAGCTGACCCAGAAGGTGTGCCGGTCAGTGTGCGCTCCTCATCAGACTGGGAGGCAGTGACTACGCCGGGCGCCACCTTCTTGGGCGTGACTCTTGGTACACGTGGAGCTCGTGCTGTAGTAGCAGTGCCTGGGGGCACGTACTCTGGATCATGCTCATCATCAGAGCCTATCACCAATCGGGCAGACGGGGCGACAGATTTAGAACGCCCACGTGCATAAACGCGATCTTGTTTAGGTGCCATGAGAGGTAGTACCTGTAACGAATCATCATTAGTACTTGAAAGATAAAACATGACAAAAAAATGAGACAATAATACACAGAAACTCAAACCAGTGATAACAGCTCTGAAGTAGCAGTAAGGCACGACGGACCTGATGACGGCCCGTCGTGCGTATGACGGACCGTCTGCGGTCCGTCATGTATACTCACAGTATAGAGTATCAGAAGGAAAGTCTCAGACTGATACGACGGTTGTTCAGGACGGACCGTCGTGGGTATGACGGTCCGTCACATGTGTCCGTCAGTGGACACTTAGTAAAAGTGTGAGACCCTTAGGACAGGGGTCTCTGACCGATACGACGGTTATGCAGGACGGACCGTCGTGGGTATGACGGTCCGTCACATGTGTCCGTCAGTGGACACTTAGAAAAAGTGTGGAGACCCTTAGGACAGGGGTCTCTGACCGTCACGACGGTTGTGCAGGACGGACCGTCGTGGGTATGACGGTCCGTCACATGTGTCCGTCAGTGGACACTTGGAAAAAGTGTTGAGACCCTTAGGACAGGGGTCTCTGACCGTCACGACGGTTGTGCAGGACGGACCGTCGTGGGTACGACGTCCGTCATCGGGTTGTCGTGCTGTCATTCAGAGACAGAACTGGGGGATGCCACATTCACCCCATGTGAGTCAAAACAAAGACCCAACAATTCTCTAACACTCTTGAACCTAAATACCTATCAAATTTACAAGTTTTAAAGCCCTAATTTCTCTAGTTTATCCAGGCATTTTTGGAATTAATACCCTAGGTTGACACTATATTCAAAAAGCAAAAGACCCATATGCTAATAGTAAAGAAAAAAAAACAAACTAAGTAAAAGGGTGGAGTTGCAGAACACATACCTTGGAAGAGGAGAAAATAAGACGAAAAGTGATGGCACCCAAAATAGAATTAGACTCCATTAAGAATCTCTCTCTTCTTCTCTTTCTCCGGTGGTTCTAGTGGTGATTGCTTGGAAGGGAGATGTTTCTATGTTGAGGGAGGGAAAAAGCTGAGTTTGATGCTTATGATGGTTTTATTGTTAGAAAGAGTAAATGTGAAGGTTAGTTTTGAGAATTGGTGATGTGAACATTTATGGTGTGTGTGACTTATGAGGTTGGAAGTATTGTGATGAGAATTGTATGTTGATTTATCTAAGCATGGTAGAAATAATGATTGAGTAAATTTCCTTTGAGAGCTGCAGATCTTGTGATTAGTTAATGGTGTTAGATGCTTTAGGTGTATTTGAGATGGAGAGAAAGTGAGATTTTGTAGAAGTGAAGGCACTTCTGTGTGACTAATTTTCATAGTTGTTCTTGTGATTTGGTTGAGGTTCATGTGTAAGTTTATCTAGGGAGGAAATGTTTGTTGAATTACCTAGTGGGAGTTTGTGGAGTTATGCTAGCAAAATGGTGGAGTTTTATATAGTAAATTTTGATTTCCAAATGATCTACTTTAATTGGTGGAAGGGAGGAGGAGTTTTATCCAATGAGAAATTTGTTAGTGGTGCCTTAAGATTGATGAGGTGATGTTTAGTAAAAGTTTGTTAGGCATTCATCCTAAGAGGAGGAGTGTTGTGTTGACTAGTAAGTTATGTTTAGTGTTGATGTGCAATGAGTTGAGGGTAAGTGTGGGTTTACTGTGTGAGAGGCATAATGGTGCATTTGGAAGTTTGAGGATTGAGATGACTTTCTAAGTGGGGGGAGAATGAGTTGAGTAGAAGGTAGAGAATCTCACTTTCTTTTGTTCTTATTCATTGCTGAGACCAAATCTTAGCAGTTTGGTAATTTTAAGAGTTTGCATAATAGTATGAGTTATATGTGTTTTACGTGAAGTTAGATCTTTAAGTCTAATGTTAAAGAAGAATTAAAGTAATTTTTGAAATGACGAATGTTAAGTAGATTGCATGTAGTGTACTTAATCCAAGAGAATCTCAAGGGTCACTAAGTGGAGTGGGAGTATGGGATGCTATCTCACGTTGCACTTTGTAGTTACATGCTCTTTGGAGTAAGTTGTATAGTTCGTCTTCTATTTCACGCATCTTGTTTAAGTTGCTTAAACGGTGTATTATAGAAATTTTAATCAATGTGAACATGGTGAAGTTTTGAGTTACTGTAAAGAAGTCAATTTTTGAGAAGAATTGCATTTTTCATGAACAATGGTTTTCAAATGTGTTTAGAAATGAATGTTTATGAGCTGTTTAATCTTGGAGAAGGTAGTTTCTCCATAAGTGAAGAAATGAAGTGAGATTGAAATTTTGTGAATTTTGCAAAAAAATGCTTGTTTACAGTGAGCTACTATCTAAATATTCATTTCTTGAAGAAATTGTTTGTCTTGATTGTGTCTCATGTGTGTATAGAGTGTTGTATTTTGATATGTTTAAGGGTTGGATAAGGTAGTTTCCTCATAAATGAGGA
This sequence comes from Solanum lycopersicoides, assembly GCA_022817965.1. NCBI lineage: Eukaryota > Viridiplantae > Streptophyta > Magnoliopsida > Solanales > Solanaceae > Solanum > Solanum lycopersicoides. Next base: position 113,079 of record JAJJBR010003052.1, read on the forward strand.
AAGAATGAATTTTGAAAATAGTGAAGTTTGCAAAAGTTGCTTAGGTTGGCAAAGTGTGTGAAATTGTGAAATTGTGTTCCTCTGTTATGTTGGATTTTTGATTTGAATGGATGATCATGATTGTAATGTGGTTAATGTGATCTCTAGTGAGTCTTGTTGTCTTAATGTTTAGTATCATTCGAGGACAAATGTTATTCAAGTGGGGGGGAAATGTAATCACCTCAAAACGAACTAAGGTGAACTGAGCATTTCGTGGTTTGTTTCCTTGAGTTAATTTTAATTTAAAAAAGGAGATTTTAATTTAGTGTCCTTAGTCAGTGTGGGAAGTTTGGTTAATTTTGGAGGTCAAACTCCAGAAAAGTCCATGAGTTCGGAAAGATATGCTTTTAGATGAGTGTTCGATTTGTGGCTTGATTGTTGATGGTTGATTAATTGGAGTGATTTGGTTAAACGTTTGCTGTACCGTGGAAGTTTGGTTGTGAGATGTCCTCAAGACCTTAGATACTTAGTTTATAGGGGTTTATTACGTTTGGTACGACCCCAGATAGGTTGACCCTACGGAATTTGTTACGCACATAGGGAACTTTAGAGAAGGGGCCAAGATAAAAGCATCCCAAATTGCCTAAGCAAAGTGTCTACCAACGGAGACTAAACTACAGGCCAGTGAGCCAACCAACGGCTGTGTCGTCTGGTCCGTTGATTTGGAACTGCAAGGTAGTTTATACAGGCTCAATGGACGTAGATAAACACGAGACCCCCACAACGGACCGTCGATGGGACAGGACGTCCAGTTGGTTGCAAATCGTCGATGGTGCAGGCAAAGCCTGTCATTTTTTCTTCCAAGTCTTGGGGTGTTTGGTTAAATTCACCCCAAGTTTTCATGAACCTAGGAGTTATTTTTTAGGTTATTGTTGTATTAAGTGTTCTAAACCACTTAAGACTAATTTTAAGCTCATTTCCTAAAATCCAAAAACCCCTCCCTTAGAACTCTCTCTCAAGTTCTTTGGATTAGAAAGTCAAGAAGAGCTAGGGGAGGGCTTGTTGGTGGCCAAAGTTTCATCAAAATCATTGGGCTTATCTTCTAAGGTATGGTATCCATCCTTGACTCTCTTTCATTCAATGAGTCACTTCTAATGGATTTTCTAAAAGGGTTTTCAACCGTACTTTTTTCTTTGTTCAAATCAAAATATGGTCTTGCATGAAAACGTTTTGAATGACTTAATAATGATGTTTCTAATGTATTTTGATGATTTTAAGGTTAAAACTTCAATGAATTCATGTTAAAGTTTTTTCATCAAAATGTTGTCTTAAGAAATGGGTTTAAATGAGCTTAGTTTTGTAATCTTTGACTTTGGTTACCTTATTTTGATATTGTTATTTAAGCTACTTCTCAAGGGCTAATTTATTATGAATTATTGAGTAAAATTTTATAGGTGATGGAATCTTCGATAAAAGGGTAAGTTGGTTATGTTGTTAGCTTTAATTTCGAATGAATCTTGAGTGGTAGGTCCACTTCTTGGTGGGGTTTTTTGTTTGCACTATATGAATGTGAAGTTACATATTTATTGTGAATGAGGCCATGAAAGCTTTTTATGTGAAGTAAGGTGAAAATGATGTTATTCTTGTTAAATATGATTATTGGAAGCTATTATGTGAAGTAGGCTAGAGGAAATGCCTAAATGAAGTATATGATTGTGAAGTATATAAAGTGTGTGATTTGACGAATGAAGGTCTAAATCATGTATAGAAGTTAATGTAATGAAATGATGCTTAGATGAAGGTGTGCTCACAGTACACACACTTAAATGAGGTATGAAGCTAAGTTGAGTAAAAAGGGGAGTTTTGGGGTGAAAACTTTTCGTGAGTTAAGATGAAGTGCTTAGTAGCAACCTTACTACATCCTAAGAGAATCCTAAGATAGGTGGAGGATGAATGCCTTCGTGGGTTGAGATGTGGTGTTCATTAGTTATCCTTAACCTTATATTTAGAATGTTGAGAATCCGTGGGGAGTTTGCCTAGTAACGAGAGATATGAAGAAGAGGTGGTTACACTTGGTGAGTTGAGATGTTGTATGCCAATGTACATCTTGGGATGACGTACTCTTCGTAGTATAGAATGAGTTACTTAGTAGCAATCTCCGTATCCTTTTCTATGTGCCCGCATAGGTGTAGCTATTGGGAAAAGCCATGTAAAAGCTAAAAAGTATGACCTACTCTAAACAAATGAGGATCCCTTATCGATAGGGGTTAGTATCGGGATTCTACATTAGATCTCATGGTCTATGTGGTTTAAGCCTAACCCCATAAAAGCAATAAATGTGCTAAGTCTTCTAAAAGAGTGTGCTAGTTTGGTAGGTAGTGGAATGGGACACTATTTTCCATTGCACTAGGTAGGATTCCGAAAGGGGGTCTTAGTGAGTATTATGTGAATTGATGAAATATGTCTCCTAAAAGAACGTACTACTTAGGGTAGGTGGTGGTATGGGACGCTATCTATCTATTGCACTAGGTAGGACCTTCCAAAAGGGGAGTCTTGGTTCCAATCCTTCTAAAAGAGTGTCTACTTAGGGTAGGTGGTGAAAATGGGATGCCATATGATCATTGCACTAAGTAGGCATTATGAAAGGGAAGTCTTGGTGGTTTTTTGAGTGTTCTTCTAATGTCTTGTGATTAATTGAGTGATGACTTTTCTCCCGAGTGGAGTAAGCTTACGGTGGTAGTGTTAAGGATCTCCTTGGTGTGGATTGAAGGAGATGTTTAGACGTTTCTTCATGTCTTACCTTGGAGAGTCTTAGGATACATCGGTTGGGAAAGTTCTATGGAAATGAGCTCACTTATTATTGGCAATACTTGGAAGTTCACTATTTTTGGAGTCAAAATGGGTTCACTGTAATGTTCTACATAATTACTGTAAGTTGGATTGTTACTGTAAAGTGCATTCTTTGTCTAAAACTATCGAAATCCTTCTATAAGTGTTAAATGATGTTCTTATGTTGTTTTGTTTCTAAATTCATGAATGTCTTAATTATTTGCAGTGAAAGGTTATTTACTAAAATGTCCCTTTTTACATGATTTTGCATATGACATACATAGTACATTGTTTGTACAAACGCCCACACTTTTCTATACTCTATAAGTATAGGTTTTTGAAGCAAGGTTGAAGGTTAGAAGACAAAGGGGAAAGTTTCTCTTAAGATTGTATTTTCATAGATTCAAGGCATAGTCCTTTTTTAGTTTCTTTATTAGAGATTTATTATGTATTTCTTTTAATGTAAAGGGCTGTGTCCCTAAGATATTATGTCGTTAAGTTTGGCTTGTGAGTGAGATTACAATCTTCTAAGTATTTATGAAAGATTTCCCTTTGATTATTTATTTGTGAAAGTTTTTAAATTCTACACTACTTTTCATGTCTTATGTAATGAACGATAGTTAAAAGGGCTTGTATGAGACCCCAAAGGGTCAAGTACGCGTTGCCACGATCAAGGGTTCTCGCTAATTCTAGGGGTGTGCTTTTGGGTCGTGATAGACTTGTACTAAGTATGGGTGTATGCACACATACACTAAAGGACTATGCATGATCAAGGAAAGTTCTTCCTATAACAACATGCTATTTCTGGAAAGTGAAGTCACTAGACTTTCTGAAATGTTATTGTAAATTCAGGTGTGAATATGACGTATTTAATGCATTCAAAGAAAACAACTCATTTTCTATATGAACATAAGACCTTGGAATCATGAACATAATTTAGAACAACTCGAACAAAAAATTATAATTTGGCTCCCTTTAGGCCGGAGTCCTTTTCTCATACTTAGATTATTTTTCACTCTTTTCTTCTTTTTGTTGTCTAGTGTTCAAAGATCTCCTTTTATCCTATGTTTTACTTACGAGTGCAATGATTCGTTATAGTCCCATACCTTCAATGAATCAAGTAAGTATCAAAGGACTAAGGAAATGATTTAACTACAATTGGGCATGAAATCTTAGTAAGCCAATCTTTATTGGTTATGCCTATTATTTGATTCTTTGATAATATAAGAAATCATTATAAGCCAATCTTATTTGGCTATGATCATTGGCATAGTATAAAGAAGTAATTATAAGCCAATCTCATTTGGCTTTGATCATTTTGATAATAATAAGAAGTCATTATTGGCTATGCCCCTTACTTGTTGAAAACATCATTCTTATCAAACATTGATGATTGATATTGTTAAACTCTTGCTTTCTTGGTTCACTTTGAACTTACATCTTTCTATTTCTTCTTACTTTCTTAAAGAAGTCTTTAGCATTAAGATCATGTGAAATGGCAGAAAATCCAGTGTCTTCCCCACACCGAAAAGAGGTGATTCACCGATCAAAGTTAAACCTAGATCATGTGAGTTAAAATGAAATCCATTGGCTGCCCTACACAGAAAAGGGTGGTTCACTGGCTAAGTGAAACCAAGTCCAGTGTCTTCCCCACACAAAAAGAGGTGGTTCACGGCTAAAAGTAAAACCAAAAACATTCTTTGAGCATTAACCTACATAGATCATGTGAGCTAAACATGAAATCCAGTGTCTTCCCCACACTGAAAAGGGGTGGTTTCACCGGCCAAAGTGAACCGAATCTACCTAGCTCTCTAGGTGGAATCCACGTAGCATTCCATGCTGGCACATAGTTTGAAGACTAGGATATTTTTTGGAGACTCCTATCCACCTTGGTGGATACTCATCTCATGAGACTTACATGTACTTGCCAAGCTCATTGCTAGTCTATCGATGTTTTGCTCAATTTCTGTTACTTATATACTTTTAGATTTGACTCAAACACTATGGAAGCTTGCCTCTAGTTATGAGGTTTACTTACTCTATGGATAACTTGTCATCCCTGTCTTTACTTAATAAAATGTGAATTTAACCTTACATTATCATCTTAGTGTTAGTGAGACTCGTCTCACACTTTCTAACACCCTCTTATGTGAGTATATTTAACAAAGTTGTCTTAGGTGTAAGTGAGACTTGTCTCACTTCCTTTAACACCCTTTATGGTCACTTTCATAAACTTTTAAGCTCTTAGTTATGTTATTACTCACTTTATCTTGTTCGATTCATTTGGTAGCTTTATACTATTTTTATGAACGTTATGAACTTCTTTCAATGTAGTTACTATGTTCATAGTTCATTTTGATAGAGTATGTTGGGAGTTGTCCATGATGGTCATACCCTTGGTTTGAATTTATGAGTTACATTGTTCATAGCTTATTTTGGTTTAACTTAGTCATTAGCCAATTTTATATCATATTTTGGAAATAACATTGTAAACCAATTCCATTCAACTTTTTGGGCAAAACATTTTAGCCAATTTATTGGAAATGAACAAACTTTACTTAAACAATTTTCATTATGTTATCACTAGCCAAATCAATTAATTTCATAAATGTACTATAGTGATCTTGTCATATATAACAAGTCTACATTAACAGTAACTAAACTTCATACACGCTTATAGCAAACTTCATATTCTCGAACACAATTTAGCATTTCATCATTCTTTATTTCGTGTAACTGATACGCTCAAATTTACTTCTCAAATAAGAAGTAAGGCGGTCGTATCAAGTAAAGAACAACTAATGAGGTTGAGATCGATCCACAAGGAAAATAGTTCAGACTTAACTTTATTCTATTATTACTATTATTTAGCCAACTATTTTCGAGAAATAAAGAGACAAAAAAGGGGGATTTTATTTCTAAATTAATGAAAATGATTAACTAAATAAAAATGGACAACTAACAGATTCAACTTTCAAAGTTTAATCAAATTAATAAGTAACTAGGGCTTTAGTGTTCCCACAGGTTCCTAACTTGGTAAATCCAACTATAAAATTCTATCCTGATATCTTGCATGTAAAGTGATATAGTTACGTATCTCTAATACTTGGTCCGGCATCTAGAGAATTTCACTCCGCACCTTGGTCCGGCTACGTGTGTTGCTATACTAACCCTTATCTTTACCTCATATTAAACATCGTATTCGGTATTTGACTAAGTTATTAACTCGTACCAACAATACTAGCCTATTAGATAGTCTACACTAAATCTGTTGATAATCTTTTTTCCTATTATCTACCCCTTGGTCGGCAAGTAGCATTAAGGCGAGTTCTAACGTTGGCCATCATTAAAAAGACTTCTACACGAAAGAATTATCAATACATGCAAGACACCAATCTAAGATTTGTTATTTCGTTAGATTTTTACCTTGTTTATTCACCCATGGTTCCCACAACCTAGCTATGAGGTTTAGTTACCATGTTCATAATTAACAATTCAATTGTTAATGGAAGAATTCATGTACTTACTTTATGAAAACGATAATTTCCAGAATTTAAACTTGATTAATCAACAAAATCACCAACAATCAATTACCAAGAAAGTATCTTAATTCCCAAAATCGAGAATTCAATCATATAATAGAGAACTAAAACCTAAAAATTATCCAGAAAGTCTAACCTCAAAAAGAGGTTTTTCCAACTATTTATAATAAAAAACGAACCTAATCAAATAAGAATTCTATTTACTAAAAATCTGTCCAAACGCGTCTGGGTCGACGGACCACGTGACGGACCGTCATGGACACGACGAACCGTCATAAACTCCGTCGTCCCATACTTCACCATTCTTCTGTTGCTTTCTTCATTCCCTCGACGGCAGGTATGATGGACAATCTCAAGCACGATGGTCCGTCGAGGGTCTTCGTTCCAAAATACTTCAATTTTTGGAATTTGGTACTGGGAATACTCTCTGATCATTACGAGAACCAGCAGGACGGACAGTCGTAGCTGTGAAGGTCCGTCATGGACTTCCGTAATCCCACATGGGTCAGACTTCCCCAAATTTCTCAGCAACTTCTCCTTCACTACGATGCCACCTAAGGACCGTCACAGCCGCGATGGACCGTCATAGGTTCCGTAGGTGGTTCTCTTCTGCAATTCCATTCTCAAAAACTCCCGCGTTCATCCTTGGACAGATTTTCTGCAAACAAAGAGAAAATTACATAAAATCAACACAAAAAGGATCTCGACACATAAACTTAGTAAAAAGCATTAGAAATACCGTGAAACCACGGTACATCAACACCCTCAACTTAAATTCGTTGTTTGTCTCAAGCGACGCACTATGACTTCACTACAAGATCTTTGTACAAAGTATCCATATTTTAACTTCCACAATCATTTGGCTATCAATACCGATTATATCATTTGTTCATGCATGGTATCACTATTAGGCATTGACTTGTGTAGAATCAAACCATGACCAGACTCAATAAGCAATGATGCCTGTCCTCTTCAATTTTCCACCGAGATGCTAATATTTCTGGTATTACAACTCTGTCCTCACTCAAATAACATCCTCATTTTTCACAAAATGATATTAGTTTGAGAATAAGGATACATTTTCGACACCACTCTCAGAACAAATTCACCACTCATTTATACATATTGCCATAGGCTTGCCCTTATTTTCACTACTTCAAGTTCATCACACGCACTTAGGATCATAATAGGAATTTTTTTTAGCTTGTAAATAGCTCAGGGTCAGTTAGGGTGTATTTAGGTATACTCTAGTGACTTGTGTGCCCTCCTTGACATATCGGCTAAGCGAACACCCTTTTTTCATCTTATTTCGCCTATTACTCAATTTTCTTTTCAGTTTTGTTGTTTTCCCTTTCTTATCCTTATGTGTAACTGACTTTCTCTTTTCTTGTGTTTATTTTGCTTTTTATCATATATATATATATATATATATATTTATATTTTTTTTTTTTTTAGTCACTTCTGTTTTATTCTTTCTTTATCTTCATTCTTTCAACCCACTTTCCGGGGTTTTCCTTATGCAGCCACCCTCAATCATGATTTTGCCATGAGTCAAGGTTCACAATACCCATGGTTGGGTCAGGGACAAACAAGGTTGCTTTCTGCATTAGCCACCCTCAACTTATGCTTTGGCATAAACTGAGGTGCACATGTCCAAGGAGGACCAGGGCCAACACATTGTTCCGAGAGAAGATCATTTGGGGTGAAAAAGAAATTCTATTTAGGCTCAATTCATTTGGATCAAAAAGGGATTAACTTCATTTGTTTCTGTTATTTTTAGGCTCCAGATTGACTCTTTCGAACAAGGGCCTATGATCCTTTCTAAGTGATTGTTTTGACTCACTTTTAGCAGGACTAACCAGAAAGTTCTAGCTCAGTATTAATGGAGGACATTAGATTTAACCTCACACTCTCTGAGATTCCTTGCATTCCCAGATTATTCGACACCTAGTTCAAATTTTAGATTCAGGATCATGCAGTAGTTTATTTTATTTCATGTTTCAAACACACACAATTTTCACTTACTATGCCTAGTCATGCATAATTTTGATTATCGAGATATCATATTATATTTTAGCCATCATGCTTCAGATTTATGCTATGTACATAAGATATAATATGCCGGTTCAACAAAAGTAATCAGTCTTTTGGGGAAAAGAACACAGGCAAGAAAACCAAAAAAGAGGATCGTGAACTTGGGCTACTCAGAATTCACCCAAGTATTCATTTTCCATTTACCCCACCCCAACAAAAGATATGCAATTGTTCAATGCATAAAAAAACTAAAACTACGCAAAAGGGAAGTGAAGCAAACCTGAGGCGCTAAGCGCCGACGATCAGCAAGCTGGTGGGTCCGGTTCACCGGAACCCACTCGTGCGTAGTCTGGACATCCTCAGTAATGTCCTCAGCATCCACAGCACCATCAGTAGTGTCTCCACAGAATCTACAATTTTGGGAGCTAGACCGCCTCGGCAGCTCTCTTCTACAGCCTCAACTTACGAGCCTCCATCAGCAATCGAGGCTCTCCTCGCAGCCTCCATCTCACGGCGCTCCTTATTCCTCGCCCTAACCTCATCCTCCTCTCGACCCTGCATCTCTTTACATGCTCACGTGGGGGAGGTGGTGGAACATCAGAAGTGGCGAAAAGGATAGCCATCATGGTGTCATCAGCAGGCTCTGCAGAAGGGCCTCAGACTCAGGCACCCTTGCCTCTAAGATCGTATCAAGATCAGCCCGCAGACTCTCAACTGCAGCCTGAAGGGTCGACATGTCCACCGGAGGTGCTGGTCGGGCTAGCACTCGCAACTCAAAAGCGTCTAAACGCTGATGAACCTCGGAAATCTTCCTCTCTGTGTGCTGTACCATTCTGCGCTCCATGCGCTTGAAAACGTTTTGAATGACTTAATAATGATGTTTCTAATGTTAGTTGATGATTTTAAGTTAAACTTCAAAGAAATTATGTTAAAGCTTTTCATCAAATTTTGTCTTAAGAAATGGGTTAAAGAGCTTAGTTTTCTAGTCTTTGAACTTTGGTTTCCTTATTTTAATATTGTTGTTTAGATCTGCCTTAAGGGCTAATTTATTATGAATTATTGAGTAAACTTTATAGGTGATGGAAGTTGATAAAAGGGTAAGTTGGTTATGTTGTTAGCTTTAATTTCAAAATTCTCTTGATGGTATGGTCACCTTCTTGGTGGCGGTTTTTATTTAAATTGTATGAATGTGAAGTTACTTATTCATTGTGAATGAGGCCATGAAGGCTTTTTATGTGAAGTAAGGATGAAAATGATGTTATTCTTGTTAAATGTGCTTATTGAAGCTATTATGTGAAGTAGGCTACAGAGTATGCCTAAATGAAGTATATGATTATGTGAAGTATGTAAAGTGTGTGATTTGATGAATGAAGCTCTAAAGCATATATATAAGTTAATGTAAATGAAAGATGCTTATATTCAAGGTGTTTCTCACATGTACACACACTTAAATGAATATATGAAGCTAACTTGAGTAAAAAGGGGAATTTTGGGGTGAACACTCTTCGTTAGTTGAGATTAAGTCTTAGTAGCAACCTCACTACATCCTAAGAGCTTTATAAGATAGGTTTGAGATGAATGCCTTGTGAGTTGAGATGTGGTGTTCATTAGTTATCCTTAACCTATAGTAATAATGTTGAGAATCCGTGGGGTGTTATGCCTAGCACCCGAGAGGATATGAAGAAGAGGTGGTTACACTTCACGAGTTGAGATGTTGTATTCCAATGTACCTCTTGGGATGAGTACTCCTCGTTAGTAGAGAATGAGTTACTAGTAGCAATCTCCGTATACCTTTTCTAGGTACCGCATACGTGTAGCTATTGGGAAGCCATGTAAAAGATAAAAGTAATGACCTTACTCTAGGAAATGAGGATCCTCATCCGATAGGGGTTATTATCGGATTCTATATCTAGCTTCTCATTGTCTATGTCGGTTAAGCTAACCCCACAAATCAATGAATGTGCTAAGTCTTCTAAAGAGTGTGCTACTTTGGGTAGCTAGTGGAATGGGACGCTATTTATCCATTGCACTAGGTAGGCATTCCGAAAGGGGAGTCTTAGTGAGTCTTATGTGAATAGAATGAACTAAGTCTCCTAAAAGAACGTACTACTTAGGGTAGGTGGTGGTATGGGACGCTATCTAATCTATTGCACTAGGTAGGACCTTCCGGAAGGGTAGTCTTGTGCAATCCTTCTAAAAGTGTGTACTACTTAGGGTAGGTGGTGTAATGGACGCCATATACTTATTGCACTAAGTAGGCATTCTGAAGGGAAGTCTTGGTGGTTTGTTGAGTGTTCTTATATTTTCTTGTGATTTGAGTGGTGACTTGTTCTCCCGAGTGGAGTAAGCTTACGGTGGGTAGTCTTAAGAATCTCCTTGGTGTGCATTGAAGGAGGTGTTAGACGTTTCCTTCATGTCTTACCTTGGAGAGTCTTAGGATAACCTCGGTTAGGAAACTTCTTACGAAAATGAGGTCACTTTTTCATTGGCAATACCTTGGAAGTTCACTATTTTTGGAGTCAAAATGGTTCACTGTAAGTTTTACATAATTTCACTGTAAAGTTTGAATGTTACTGTAAGTGCACTCTTTGGCTAAAATCATCGAAATCCTTCTCTAAGTGTTAAATGATTTTTCTTATGTTGTTTTGTTTCTAAATTCATGAATTTTTAATTATTTGGCATGAAAGGTTATTTTACTAAAATGTCCCTTTTTACATGATTTTGCATATGAATACTTAGTACATTATTTTGTACTAACCCATACTTTTCTATACTCTATAAGTATAGGTTTTTTGAAGCAAGGTGGAAGGTTAGAAGGCAAAGCTTGGGAAAGTTTCTCTCAAGATTGTATGTCCTTATAAATTCGAGGGCGGTCTTTTCTTAGTTTTTTATTACAGACTTATTATGTATTTCTTTTAATGTAAAGGGCCATGTCCCTAAGATATTATGTCGTGTCTTTAAGTTATCTTGTGACTGTGAGATTCTCTAAGTATTTATGAAAGATTTCCTTTTATTAATTTATTCGTGAAAAGTTTTAAATTCCGTACTACTTTTCATGTCTTATGTAATGAATGATAGTTAAAGGGCTTGTATGAGACCCAAAGGGTCAAGTACGCCTTACCACGATACAAGGGTTCTCTGCCTAGGTTCTAGGGGGTTTTTTGGTCGTGATAGACTTGGTATCAGAGCATAAGATTTTGGGAATAGTTTAAGGTCTAAAAGTTCACAAGCCACGTCTAGTAGTATCTTGGTTATTGGTGTGAGTCGCGACATATCCATGGACAAGAGGCTATAGGACGATAGAGTTTCACTTTCTTCATTACTCTTGAATCGTGCCATAGACTTAACTCCATAAGATCTCTCTCTTCTTCTCCTTTCTCCGGTGGTTTTCTAGGTGTGATGCTTGGAAAGGGAGATGTTTCTATGTTTGAGGGAGGGAAAAAAGTGAGTTTTGATGCTTATGATGGTTTTTTGTTAGAAGAGTAAATGTGAAGGTTAGTTTTGAGAATTGTGATGTGAAGCCATTTATGGCTGTGTGTGACTTATGAGGTTGGAAGTATTGTGATGAGAATTGTATGTTTATTAGTTCTAAGCATGGTAAGAATATAATGATTGAGTAAATTTCCTTTGAGAGCCATGAGTTATCTTGTGATTATGTTAATGGTGGTAGAAATGCTTTAAGGTGTAAATTTGAGGAATGTGAGAATGTGAAGATTTTGTAGAAGTTGAAGGCAACTCTCTTGTGTGACTAATGTTTCATAGTTGTTCTTGTGATTTGGTTGAGGTTCATGTGTAAGTTACTCTAGGGAGGAAATGTTGTATGATTACCTACTGAGGAAGTTGTGGAGTTATGCTAGCAAAATGGTGGAGTTTTATATAGTCAATTTTGATTTCCAAATGATCTACTTTAATTGGTGGAAAGGGAAAGGAGGAGTTTTATTCCATGAGATTTAGTTAAGTGGTGCCTAAGATTTGAATGAGGTGATGTTTAGTAAAGTTTGTCTAGGCTTAATCCTAAGAGGAGAGTGTTGTGCTTGACTAGTAGAGTTAATGTTTAGTGTTGATGTGCATGAGTTGAGGGTAGTGTGGGTTCCTACCTTGTGAGAGGCATAATGGTGCTTTGAAGTTTGAGGCATTGAAGATGACTTTACCCTAAGTGGGGGAGAATGAGTTGAGTAGAAAGGTAGTAGATATCCTCATCTTTCCTTTTTGTTCTTATTCAAGCTTGAGACCAAATCCTTAGAAGTTTGGTAATTATTAAGAGTCTTGCATGAGTTATCATGTGTTTTTACGTGAAGTTAGATGACTTTAAGGTCTAATGTTAAAGAAGAAAGTTAAAGCTAATTTTTGCATGACGAATGTTAAGTAGAATTGCATGTAGTGTACTTAATCCAAGAGAATCCTCAAGGGTCACTAAGTGGGAGTGGTAGTATGGGATGCTACTCTCACGTTGCACTTAGTGTAGCTTACCATGTCTCTTTGGAGTAAGTTAGTATAGTCTCGTCTCTCTATTTTCACGCCATCTTGTTTAAGTTGCTTAAAAGGTGTATTATAGAAATTTTAATCATGTGACATAGTGAAGTTTTGAGTTCACTGTAAAGAAGTTCAAATTTTGAGAAAATTGCATTTTTCATGAACAATGGTTTCAATGTGTTTAGAAATGATGTTTATGAGCATGTTTAATCTTGGAGAAGGTAGTTCCTCCATAAGTGAAGAAATGAAAGTGAGATTGAATTTGTGAAGTTTTGCAAAAATGCCTGTTTACAGTGATGCTCACTCTAAATTTCTCATTTCTTGAAGAAAATTGTTTTGTCTTGAATTGTGGTCTCAATGTGTGTAAGAGTGTTGTATTTGAGTATGTTTAAGGTTGGATAAGGTAGTTCCTCCATAAATGAAGGGTAAGAATGAATTTTGAAATAGTGAAGTTTGGCAAAAGTTGCTTATGTTGCAAAGTGTGTGAAATTGTGAAATTTGTGCTCCTTGTTAGTTGGTTCTTTGATTTTGAATGGATGATCATGATTGTAATGTGTTATGTGATCCTAAGTGAGTCCTTGTTGTTCTTAATGTTTTAGTATCATTCGAGGACAAATGTTATTCCAAGTGGGGGGGAATGTAACACCCTAAAACGAACTAAGGTGAACTAGAGCTTCGTGGTTTTTTCTTGACTTAATTTTAATTTAAAAAGAGTTAATTTAGTGTCCTTAGTCAGTGTGGGAAGTTTGGTTAAGTTTGGAGGTCAAACGTCCAAGAAAGTCCATGACGTTCGGAAGATATGCTTTAGATAGTGTTCTTGTGGCTTGATGTGTTTGAGTGAATTTTACGTGTTTGGTTTACTTGAATTTGGTGTGAGATGTTCCTAAGACCTAGATGACTTAGTTTAGGGGTTTAACGTTTGGGTACGACCCCACCTAGGACCCACATAGGGCCTTAGAGAAGGGCCCAAGAGAAAGACCCAAATTGCCTAAGCAGTGTCTACCAACGAGACTAAACTACAGCCAGTAGCCCAACCAACGGCCTGTCGTCTTGGTCCGTTGATTGGAACTGCAAGGTTAGTTATACAGGCTCCAAATGGAGCTAAGTATCAAACCACGAGACCCACCAACGGACCGTCGATGGACAGACGGTCAGTTGGTTGCAAATCGTCGATGGTGCTGCCAAAAGCTGTCATTTTTCTTCCAAGTCTTGGGGTGTTTGGTTAATTCACCCCAAGTCTTTTATGAACCTAGGGAGTTATTTTTAGGGTTATTTAGTTGTATTAAAGTGTTCTAAACCCTAAGACCTAATTTTAAGCCTCATTTCCTAAAATCCAAAACCCCTCTCACTTAGAACTCTCTCTCAAGTCTCTTTGGAAGTTAGAAGTCAAGAAGAGCTAGGAGGGCTGTCGGTGGCCAAGTTCTTCATCAAAATCATTGGGCTTATCTTCTAAGGTATGGTATCCATCCTTGAACTCTCTTTCATTCAATGAGTCACTTCTAATGGATTTTCTAAAAGGGTTTTCAACCGTACTTTTTTCTTTCTTCAAATCAAAATATGGGTCTTGCATGAAAACGTTTTGAATGACTTAATAATGATGTTTCTAATGTTATTTGATGATTTTAAGGTTAAAACTTCAATGAATTCATGTTAAAGTTTTTCATCAAATGTTGTCTTAAGAAATGGGTTAAATGAGCTTAGTTTTGTAATCTTTGAACTTTGGTTACCTTATTTTGATATTGTTATTTAGCTACTTCTCTAAGGGCTAATTTATTATGAATTATTGAGTAAAATTTTATAGGTGATGGAATCTTCGATAAAAGGGTAAGTTGGTTATGTTGTTAGCTTTAATTTCGAAATGCTCTTGAGTGGTATGGTCCACCTTCTTGGTGGCGGTTTTTGTTTGACTTATATGAATGTGAAGTTACATATTTATTGTGAATGAGGCCATGAAAGCTTTTTATGTGAAGTAAGGATGAAAATGATGTTATTCTTGTTAAATATGATTATTGAAGCTATTATGTGAAGTAGGCTAGAGGAAATGCCTAAATGAAGTATATGATTATGTGAAGTATATAAAGTGTGTGATTTGACGAATGAAGGTCTAAATCATGTATAGAAGTTAATGTAAATGAAATGATGCTTAGATGAAAGGTGTGCTCACATGTACACACACTTAAATGAATGTATGAAGCTAAGTTGAGTAAAAAGGGGAGTTTTGGGGTGAAAACTCTTCGTGAGTTAAGATGAAGTGCTTAGTAGCAACCTCACTACATCCTAAGAGAATCCTAAGATAGGTTGGAGGATGAATGCCCTTCGTGAGTTGAGATGTGGTGTTCATTAGTTATCCTTAACCTATAATTTAGAATGTTGAGAATCCGTGGGGAGTTATGCCTAGTACCGAGAGGATATGAAGAAGAGGTGGTTACACTTCGTGAGTTGAGATGTTGTATTCCAATGTACCTCTTGGGATGAGTACTCTTCGTTAGTATAGAATGAGTTACTTAGTAGCAATCTCTGTATCCCTTTTCTATGTGCCCGCATAGGTGTAGCTATTGGGAAAGCCATGTAAAAGCTAAAAAGTATGACCATACTCTAAACAAATGAGGATCCCTTATCCGATAGGGGTTAGTATCGGGATTCTACATCTAGATCTCATGGTCTATGTCGGTTAAGCTAACCCCCATAAAAGCAATGAATGTGCTAAGTCTTCTAAAAGAGTGTGCTAGTTTGGGTAGGTAGTGGAATGGGACGCTATTTATCCATTGCACTAGGTAGGCATTCCGAAAGGGGAGTCTTAGTGAGTCTTATGTGAATTGAATGAAATATGTCTCCTAAAAGAACGTACTACTTAGGGTAGGTGGTGGTATGGGACGCTATCTATCTATTGCACTAGGTAGGACCTTCCAAAAGGGGAGTCTTGGTTCCAATCCTTCTAAAAGAGTGTACTACTTAGGGTAGGTGGTGAAATGGGATGCCATATGATCATTGCACTAAGTAGGCATTATGAAAGGGAAGTCTTGGTGGTTTGTTGAGTGTTCTTCTAATGTCTTGTGATTTGCACTACAAGAAAAGACTTTATTTAAGACCAACATTTAGGGACAAGCCAATAATCTCGTCTCAAAAAGTATATATATTAGGACGAGATTTTAATATGGTCCTTATATATGTATTTAATTGTGAAGGTACTAGATATTGTCCCTAAAGAACTAAGTAACCGGTCCCAAATTATATAATTGAAGGCCCCGCAAGGATGGATTTGGAGTAAGTGGGAAAAACTTAATACTAAATTATTTTTAAAAATCAAACCTCACTTTTAAAAAAATCTTAGCCGCCAAAGCAAAAGACTGTATATTGAAATTAAAATTAAAAGTTGCCCTAATCTCACATCTCTCCTCAGATCGCTCTTGCTTTTTCACCGCAGGTCTGCCCTAATCTCGGAAAAGCGCCATAGCTCTGCCCTAATCTCGGCCATGGTAGTTTCCCATCGCAGTTGTGCCCTAAACTGGAGGCAGGTAGGTACGTTGTTGCTTGTGTCGTCGTAACTCTGCTCGAGAATGAATTTCAGGTATGCCTTTTTTCCAATCTAGTTACTCTTTCTTCCAAAAATTGTATTGATGAATTTGTTTGGTTCTTTTTATTCAAGTAACTTTTCTTCCATTAGCTCTGTCCAAAACTAATGGTCTTTTTATTTTGGTTAAAGGCATTCAAACAGAGTGTAAGGATGAGTTTCAAGTTTTATTTCTATATGATTTCTAGTTTTATGTTCAAATCCATGGTAAAAAGATATTGCTGGGCTTTGAAGGCTGAAGCAAAAAAATTACTTGTTTAATATTTTTCTAGTGAAACTATAGTTTTGCTATACACATAAGTACAACATAGTAGGCGCCTAGATCTGTAAAAAAAACGTGTTTTACCCGTGGATGTCAAAGGATTGCGGGTGCAGGTTTTGGTTATCATCAAGCTTCTTTTTGTCCCATCTATTCCTCAGTATGTTATATTGTCTTAGTGTGCTGCTCTGTTTCATTTCCTTTTTTCATACATATTTATTAAATTTTAATGTTTTTATATTGTTAAATCTTGTTTGTTTACGTGTTAATAGACTTAATTTATAGTTGTATGGGGGGTTTACCAATTTAGTGTTGAATCAAATGAATAGGTGTAGATGCTAAATAGTTTTGGATGATTCCGGAGTAAAAAGGGTCACATATGGAACACAAAATTTCATGAGGGAAAATTACTTATCATCCAAAAGGGACAAAGTGGGATTCTAGGTGACAATCAAATTATATTGATGACTTACCTAAAAAGCAATTTATTAATTTGTCGGGAAAATTGCTATTATTTCAGAACATGGAAATTATAGCATGTGCATGATTAATATTGGAAGTAATAAAAAAAATATTGGAAGTACTGGGACTGATATGGGTGGTTATCTCTTGAATATTAACACTAAAATTAAGGAGTCTATATGCATTTGTGTATACAAGACTTCACGTATTGAGAATAGATGTACTCTTTAACAGCACTGTACTACTTTAGTATTTCAATATGATTTGGTTGATCTTCATTTCGTGAAGATAGAGTTAACATATGGTTTTCTTTAAATAAGAGTGAGTAATGTAACATGATAGTACTATAACAACCATTGCACAACATAAAGTTATTTTTTGTAAATTAACCATTGTTGCAAAACTTCTTCATACTCTATCTTTTTCTGCAGAGCTACACACAATTGATGATGCTCTGTTTTCTATTAATTACATAGCTGCACACAACTTTTTAGGGCTCAAATTTGACCACAGAAATTTTATCCATTTTAGTCAATCTTATGATGCATACTAGTAGGAACTTTGTTTTTTTTAGAACGCTTTGATCGAATAGAATTTGTTAGTGTGAACTAATTAGCTTTATTGTCTTCCTTTGAGGGCTATTTTTATTTTCTATCCAGCTGCACACTCTACAACCGTCTCCTCCACTTCAGGCATTGAAAAAGGATGATTTTTCAAGACAGGTCAAGATCAAAAGAACTAAAGTACTTTCTCAAATTCATCTTGCTCCGTTTTCATTTTTTGCATAGCTGCACAACTACTTCTCTGTATCTTCTTTTCAATATTTAGTCCATTTGTTTCCATTTTTTTTACAAGTTCTTTGTTCTGTTTTTAAAATAGACTTTAAATTCTTTGTTAATTTGGCTTATATTATTGCAGCTCGGTTGACGTCTCTGGATAACACTTGACGAAATTTAGACTCCTTTTGAGGTGAGAAATTTAATTAATTCCAGTATAGTGTTTTTTTTAAGTGAATAGTTTTGCGTACCCATCAGGAAAACCACATCCAGTACAAGGTTGTTGCAGGCTTTGGTAAAATGCCCCAAGCATTGCAGGTAGACTTATTTGCATAATAGTTCATACATGACTAGAGGATAAAACATAAAGAGCTAATATATAGAAGCTTCAATCTTTACTTGGATGTCTCTCAAGGTTGAATTTTCTTAGATAATTTCTTCATGTTATTAATTTGGAGAAAGACTTCCTGTGTAATGAATATGATAAAATGTCCTCAGCTCTTGCTTTCATTTGGAAATAGCTTCATAGTTCTATAGCAGTTCGGAGATTTCAATTCGCTCTTAACCTAGAACAATATGAGCTCGAAGACAATAGCTATTTGCAACAACTGAATGACCTTTTGCATTTACCACAACTCATTAAATTTACTTAGTCCATTATGTTACAACTCTTCTCAGTACTTTCAAGTTGAGTATTTTCCCATAGATAACAACAGAGTATTTGCAAGAAAATAGTAGGTAATCTAGTGTTCATGGATTGTTTTAACAGAGCAAGACTGACATATCTTCTATATATATGTCCACTTTGCCATCCTTTATTTAGTATGTAGTTTATATGTAGAGCCATGAACAAAATGAAGATCTATCTAGTAGCACCATCATAGTGACACCATCCTTCTCTAAGAACATTTAGGGTAAACACATGTAATCTACAGACACATCATTGTAGGCTTATCTAGTCCATATACTTTGTAGCCTTAAGAATCATTTTCACACAAGCCAAGATGCTTGTGTTGGTGTATATTATTGTATCAATCGTTATTTAATGTTATCTCATAATTTTGTACTTGCAGATTTTTGAAGATTGAAGTGACAAGACAAGAAGCAAGTATAGAAGATGCACAAACTCATTACCATTTTACTATAAATATCATGGAATACTGATATTACATGCTAGCTCCGATGTAGCTAAGTTTTTTCTTTAGCAAATATTAGCTATGTTCTTTTCATTAGAAAATATCGAAACTAACATCTGAGATGTTGGTTTATTGCAATTAATATTTTTCCATGTATCTTCTTTTTCTAATGAGATTTTCAATAGCAATTCTATATTTTTGGATGATTTTTTTTTGTGAAATCAAGCTTTAGAACCCTTGGTGGTCAATCCCAGACAAGAATTATTTCTCTTCTCTAAAGGTCAGTCTAAGATTAGAAATGTCGTTCCTCTCCAAAGGATAATCTAAGACGAGAGAAATTGCTTGTCTCTAAAAGATATCTAAGACTAGACTATTCTCGTCGCAAAAGAGTACAAGGACCAGGTTGTTGCTAGTCACTAAAGAAGTTTAACGACTAGAAAGTAACAATTTTACCTGATAAAAATTTTCTATTTGAGACCAGCAATGTCGTATTTAAAAAGCTTGTAACGACCAACTTTTTACCTCGTCCCAAAAGCAATTAACGACCAAATAATGTTACTCGTCGCAATTAACCTTTAGCGAAGACATCTTTTAGGACGGGTTGCGACCAGCCTTTTCCCATCCCAATAGAGCATTTGGGACCAGAATCAGACATTTAGGGACCAGATTTCCCTTCCCTAGAGGTTATTTTTCTTGTAGTGTTGAGTGATGACCTTTTCTCCCGAGTGGAGTAAGCTTACGGTGGGTAGTCTTAAGGATCTCCTTGGTGTGCATTGAAGGAGATGTTTAGACGTTTCCTTCATGTCTTACCTTGGAGAGTCTTAGGATAACCTCGGTTGGGAAAGTTCTATGGAAATGAGCTCACTTATTCATTGGCAATACCTTGGAAGTTCACTATTTTTGGAGTCAAAATGGGTTCACTGTAATGTTCTACATAATTCACTGTAAAGTTGGAATGTTACTGTAAAGTGCATTCTTTGTCTAAAATCATCGAAATCCTTCTATAAGTGTTAAATGATGTTTCTTATGTTGTTTTGTTTCTAAATTCATGAATGTCTTAATTATTTGGCATGAAAGGTTATTTACTAAAATGTCCCTTTTTACATGATTTTGCATATGACATACATAGTACATTGTTTTGTACAAACCCCACACTTTTCTATACTCTATAAGTATAGGTTTTTGGAAGCAAGGTTGAAGGTTAGAAGACAAATCTTGGGAAAGTTTCTCTCAAGATTGTATTTTCTCATAGATTCAAGGGCATAGTCCTTTTCTTAGTTTCTTTATTACAGATTTATTATGTATTTCTTTTAATGTAAAGGGCTGTGTCCCTAAGATATTATGTCGTTAAGTTGGCTTGTGACGATGAGATTCTCTAAGTATTTATGAAAGATTTCCTTTGATTAATTTATTCGTGAAAAGTTTTAAATTCTACACTACTTTTCATGTCTTATGTAATGAACGATAGTTAAAGGGCTTGTATGAGACCCCAAAGGGTCAAGTACGCGTTGCCACGATCCAAGGGTTCTCGCTAAATTCTAGGGGGTGCTTTTGGGTCGTGATAGACTTGTACTAAGTATGGGTGTATGCACACATACACATAAGGACTATGCATGATCAAGGAAAGTTCTTCCTATAACAACATGCTATTTCTGGAAAGTGAAGTCACTAGACTTTCTGAAATCGTTATTTGTAATTCATGGTGTGAATATGACGTATTTTAATGCATTCAAAGAACACAACTCATTTTCTATATGAACATAAGACCTTGGAATCATGAACATAATTTTAGAACAACTCGAACAAAAAATTATAATTTTGCTCCCTTTAGGCCGAGAGCTCCTTTTCTCATACTTAGATTATTTTTCACTCTTTTCTTCTTTTTGTTGTCTAGTTCAAAGATCTCCTTTTATCCTATGTTTTACTTACGAGTGCAATGATTCGTTATAGTCCCATACCTTCAATGAATCGAGTAAGTAATCCAAAGGACTAAGGAAATGATTTAACTACAATTGGGCATGAAATCTTAGTAAGCCAATCTTTATTGGTTATGCCTATTATTTGATTCTTTGATAATATAAGAAATCATTATAAGCCAATCTTATTTGGCTATGATCATTTGCATAGTATAAGAAGTCATTATAAGCCAATCTCATTTGGCTTTGATCATTTTGATAATATAAGAAGTCATTATTGGATATGCCCCTTACTTGTTGAAAACATCATTCTTATCAAACATTGATGATTGATATTGTTAAACTCTTGCTTTCTTGGTTCACTTTGAACTTACATCTCTTCTTATTTCTTCTTACTTTCTTAAAGAAGTCTTTAGCATTAAGATCATGTGAAATGGCAGACAATCCAGTGTCTTCCCCACACCGAAAAGAGGTGATTCACCGATCAAAGTTAACCTAGATCATGTGAGTTAAAATGAAATCCATTGGCTGCCCTACACCGAAAAGGGGTGGTTCACTGGCTAAAGTGAAACCAAGTCCAGTGTCTTCCCCACACCAAAAAGAGGTGGTTCACGGCTAAAGTAAAACCAAAAACATTCTTTGAGCATTAACCTACATAGATCATGTGAGCTAAACATGAAATCCAGTGTCTTCCCCACACTGAAAAGGGGTGGTTTCACCGGCCAAAGTGAAACCGAATCTACCTAGCTCTCTTAGGTGGAATCCACTCGCTAGTTCCTATGCTGGCAACATAGTTTGAAGACTAGGATATTTTTGGAGACTCCTATCCACCTTGGTGGATACTCATCTCATGAGACTTACATGTGCTTGCACAAGCTCATTGCTAGTCTATCGATGTTTTGCTCAATTTCTGTTACTTCATAACTTTTAGATTTGACTCAAACACTATGGAAGCTTGCCTCTAGTTATGAGGTTTACTTACTCTATGGATAACTTGTCATCCCTGTCTTTACTTAATGAAATGTGAATTTAACCTTACATTATCATCTTGGTGTTAATGAGACTCGTCTCACACTTTCTAACACCCTCTTATGTGAGTATCTTTAACAAAGTTGTCTTAGGTGTAAGTGAGACTTGTCTCACTTCCTTTAACACCCCTTTATGGTCACTTTCATAAATTTTAAGCTCTTAGTTATGTTATTACTCACTTTATCTTGTTCGATGTCATTTGGTAGCTTTATACTATTCTTTATGAACGTTATGAACTTCTTTCAATGTAGTTACTATGTTCATAGTTCATTTTGATAGAGTATGTTGGGAGTTGTCCCAATGATGGTCATACCCTTGGTTATGAATTTATGAGTTACATTGTTCATGCTTATTTTGGTTTAACTTAGTCATTAGCCAATTTTATATCATATTTTGGAAATAACATTGTAAACCAATTCCATTCAACTTTTTGGGCAAAACATTGTTAGCCAATTTATTGGAATGAAACAAACTTTACTTAAACAATTTTCATTATGTTATCACTAGCCAAATCAATTAATTTCATAAATGTACTATAGTGATCTTGTCAATATAAACAAGTCTACATTTAACAGTAACTAAACTTCATAACCGACTTATAGCAAACTTCATATTCTCGAACACAATTTAGCATTTCATCATTCTTTATTTCGTGTTACTGATACGCTCAAATTTACTTCTCAAATAAGAAGTAAGGC
Source organism: Solanum lycopersicoides (assembly GCA_022817965.1). Classification (NCBI taxonomy): domain Eukaryota; kingdom Viridiplantae; phylum Streptophyta; class Magnoliopsida; order Solanales; family Solanaceae; genus Solanum; species Solanum lycopersicoides. The sequence continues at coordinate 135,783 of JAJJBR010003052.1, forward strand.
GGTCGTATCAAGTAAAGAACCCAACTAATGAGGTTGAGATCGATCCCACAAGGAAAATAGTTCAGACTTAACTTTATTCTATTATTACTATTATTTAGCCAACTATTTTCCGAGAAATAAAGAGACAAAAAAGGGGGATTTTATTTCTAAATTAATGAAAATGATTAACTAAATATAAATGGACAACTAACAGATTCAACTTCCAAAGTTTAATCAAATTATAAAAGTAACTAGGGCTTTAGTGTTCCCCACAGGTTCCTAACTTGGTAAATCCAACTATAACAATTCTATCCTGATATCTTGCATGTAAAGTGATAAGTTACGTATCTCTAAATCCTTGGTCCGGCATCTAGAGAATTTCACTCCGCACCTTGGTCCGGCTACGTGTGTTGCTATACTAACCCTTATCTTTACCTCATATTAAACATCGTATTCGGTATTTGACTAAGTTATTAACTCGTACCAACCAATACTAGCCTATTAGATAGTCTACACTAAATCTATGTTGATAATTCTTTTCCTATTATCTACCCCCTTGGTCCGGCAAGTAGCATTAAGGCGAGTTCTAACGTTGGCCATCCATTAAAAATACTTCTACACGAAAGAATTATCAATACATGCAAGACACCAATCTAGAATTGTTATTTACGTTAGATTTTTACCTTGTTATTCACCCATGGTTCCCACAACCCTAGCTATGAGGTTTAGTTACCCATGTTCATAATTAAACAATTCATATTGTTAATGGAAGAATTCATGTACTTACTTTATGAAAACGAATAATTTCCCAGAATTTAACTTGATTAATCAACAAAATCACCAACAATCAATTACCAAGAAAGTATCTTAATTCCCAAAATCGAGAATTCAATCATATAATAGAAGAACTAAAACCTAAAAATTATCCAGAAAGTCTAACCTCAAAAACGAGGTTTTTCCAACTATTTATAATAAAAAACGAAACCTAATCAAATAAGAATTCTATTTACTAAAAATCTGTCCAAACGCGTCTGGGTCGACGGACCACGTGACGGACCGTCATGGACACGACGAACCGTCATAAACTCCGTCGTCCCATACTTCGCCATTCTTCTGTTGCTTTCTTCATTCCCCTCGACGGACAGGTATGATGGACCATCTCAAGCACGATGGTCCGTCGAGGGTCTTCGTTCCAAAATACTTCAATTTTTGGAATTTGGGTACTGGGACTACTCTCTGATCATTACGACGAACCAGCAGGACGGACCGTCGTAGCTGTGAAGGTCCGTCATGGACTTCCGTAATCCCACACTTGGTCAGACTTCCCCAAATTTCCTTCAGCAACTTCTCCTTCACTACGATGCCACCTACGGACCGTCACAGCCGCGATGGACCGTCATAGGTTCCGTAGGTGGTCTCTTCTGCAATTCATTCTCAAAAACTCCCGCGTTCATCCTTGACAGATTTTCTGCAAACAAGAGAAAATTAATAAAACAAAACACACAAAAGGCTCTCGACACACTAAACTTAAGTAAAAAGCATTAGAAAATACCGTGAAACCACGGTACATCAACACCCTCAACTTAAATTCGTTGTTTGTCCTCAAGCGACGCACTATGACTCACTACAAGATCTTTGTACAAAAGTATCCATATTTTAACTTCCACAATCATTTGGCTATCAATACCGATTATTATCATTATGTTCATGCATGGTATCACTATTAGGCATTGACTTGTGTAGAATCAAACCATGACCCAGACTCAATAAGCAATGATGCCTGTCCTCTTCAATTTCTCACCGAGATGCTAATATTTCTGGTATTACAACTCCTGTCCTCACTTCAAATAACATCCTCATTTTTCACAAAAATGATATTAGTTTGAGAATAAGGATCACTTTTCGACACTCACTCTCAGAACAAATTCACCACTCATTTATACATATTGCCATAGGCTTGCCCTTATTTTCACTACTTCAAGTTCATCACACGCACTTAGGATCATAATAGGACTTTTTTTTAGCTTGTAACATAGGCTCAGGGTCAGTTAGGGTGTATTTAGGTATACTCTAGTGACTTGTTGCCCTCCTTGACATATCGGCTAAGCGAACCACCCTTTTTTCATCTTATTTCGCCCTATTACTCAATTTTCTTTTCACTTTGCTGTTTTCCCTTTCTTATCCTTATGTGTAACTGACTTTTCTCTTTTCTTGTGTTTATTTTGCTTTTTATTCATATATATATATATATATATTTTTTTTTTTTTAAGTCACTTCTGTTTTATTCTTTCTTTATCTTCATTCTTTCAACCCCACTTTCCGGGGTTTTCCTTATAGCAGCCACCCTCAACTCATGATTTTGCCATGAGTCAAGGTTCACAATACCCATGGTTGGGTCAGGGACAAAAACAAGGTTGCTTTC